>CAJUYH010000736.1:13761-58397 GCA_910591685.1 Galerucella tenella
CACTTCAACTTCAGGACCTTTCCACTTCAACTTCAGGACCTTTCCACTTCAACTTCAGCACATAAGCTAAGTACCTTATAGATGTACAGGTTTTTTTCACTTTCCTTCCTGAGGCAAAATAAATTTAATATTTAAACTTCTTTTTTTATTTCTTCTATACCCGGCTGTAAGAGCTGTAGGGACTGCGTCCGGGTTTACGTAGGTTTGTAACTTTTTTTTTAACTTTAAGTAAATTCTACAAGGTGTTTCTACCTTTCTCACCTTAGTTTTTTTCTTAACATTAAATTATCTTTTTTCGTCGACGTCTAAAAAGGTAGTGGCGCCCTATGTTCTTATAGTCTGTCAACCCTCTGGCATACCTAGTGTGGCATCAACATGGAGTCGATCCACCCTTGAGAGAGTCTCTAGCCGGGATCTGTGTCTTAAGGAGAGAACGAGTGTTACAAACGTCTCACTAAAGTATACACACAGGTCATTTTAAGTGATATGATGTGCATTCGATGCTATCGTATTACTGTCGATGCATTCGATCGTAGACAGCAAGTATTTCAAAGAATAACTGCAACATTTCAGAGAATGCAATACCTTTGTAGATTTCGTATTTAAATAAACAGAAAAAAATTCTCATGAAAGGTTTTATAAAGATAGAGCTAGAATCATTTAGAAACGCTGTTCACCAAAAATATCTCTGTTCCATCAAAATATTCATTTATTCAGTTGCGAATATTTTGTCAAACTAAAATTGCAGAATGTACTACCCGATTTTTGTTCATTTACGGTTTAAAAAGCATGTCCGAATACACTTCAGAAACAGGAATCTACGCCTCTCTTGAACTATGTCCACGTAATCTGTCAGAAATGCAGCGAACGCTAGAGGAAATGTTCGCCACGTCAGAAAACTTTGATGGTAGATGTAACGGAAGGGTATGTTTGAAAAGGAAGCTGAGGCAATCTCATTTCTTCTTACAACCGATACAAGTACCTTCACACAACTGTAAATATCATAATTTTCGTGTTACAATATTTATTATGGTGTATTTGTACATGCACTCAAAGTAATATCATTATTTCCGTTCTGCTTGCTCATTTTTGATGGTTTGAAAACAAGTATATCTGAACGGCAATAAAAATGTATATATTTTTTGGAACTTTAGTTCTTTACGTCAGGTTAGGTTTGAGCGACCGGGGGTCGCGACGCAAAAGATCCTACCGTTACGTTACGTTATGTTACGTTGCTTCGTTATGTGCCTTGCTTGCGTGCGTGTGCGTGCGTGCGTTTACGAAGCAGCTATTCATATGCTGCGGCCGGGAATCGAAACCAGGTCGCCCGCGTGGCAGGCGAGCATTCTACCACTGAACCACCGATGCTACATTAAAATTCTAGGCAAAGCTGTTATTCGCAGTGCTGGTGATCTACTTGAATATGTTCGGATAAATTTCTACTATTATTTCCATAATTTTTTTTGCGCGATTGATCTTTTTTGTTTATTCACAGCATCGGTTGTCAGGACGGTAGGTTGTGTTTACTGGTTTCTAAGTTTAACACGTCGGTAAGTGATTTACTTACCGTTCAGACATCGAAAAGTAATAAATAATAATAATAAAACAATTTCACCAAAATGCAAAATATATTTTAAACTGATCAAGAAGTATAAATGTCACTTTTGACATTTCGTTCATTTCGAATAAATTTAAATTATTTGATTCGGAATTTATTTCTATACGATCGCGCAAAAATGGTATAAGCATCTCGAACGAAGGGTAATTACAACGTTTGCATGTAGATTCCTCTCGTAAAATTGGACAAAATGATATGAGGATTAAGGGGTCTAGCACATTTACTTTTTGAAATACAGGGTGTTGAAATTTTGAAAACTTGAATGTCTTAATTCGATAACTTTAAAATGGATGGATAAATTGATTTGACATTTGGCAGGTTGTTTTTAAATGTAAAAGGGCATATTTTGATAAAAATAGTAGTTTGTGTAACTAGTGTGGATATGATGGCCATATCGCACACGAGGACGAAGTTTGAGCACGACGCCGTAGGCGGAGTGCTCAATTATTCAAGTGCGATATGGACAATCCACACGAGTCGAACAGCATATTTTTTCTACGAAAAAAATCTAGGAAATAAAAATTTCTATAAACTGTGATATAACTTCAAATTAAAAATTTAACAATTCAATTTTATGTTTCCACTAATTTTTTATGGTAAACGTACAGAATATTCAGCTAAATATTTCAAACGTCAACCTGTTGTCGTTATTAATATCTGTCTGGTTTGCTTACTACTCGACCATCGAGGAATTGTTTATCTATACCGTCAAATGTATTACATAAATTTTGCTTAAAAGGAACTAAAGTTCCTACCGTGTGTCTTGTACTCATATTTTATAATCTATTTGATGGTTTACCATCCTGCATTATTGTATAAAAATGCGATCACTCTTGTTGCAAAAAAATGTCAAAATTGACGTTGTGTTGCTGTTAAATCCAAATTATTTTGCGAGCTACGCAACACTGTTACTGATTTCAGGTATTCTCATTTTGACGGGTCAGTGAGTGCACTTTTTATGCAAGGTATTTTTCTCGTATTTAGTACTAGAATACGATAGAATCAGACTTATTTAGAAAATTGAAAATGATTAGCTAAAATTGGTTTCAGTACTTAAATCTAATGGAAGGACTCAAGTACACGTACATCACCACTGAAAGTTCGAATTGAAGAGTAAATCGTTTCTCACTTTTTTTCTGCAAATTCTAGTTTTTGGCTCACAACGAATCATAATCTGTAGGATAGCTCATGTACGTAGTTATGAATTCCAAAATCAAAAACCGCTATAAGAAATATTCTTATATGTAAGTACGAGCACTTCATTTAGAATTTCAAGAAAATTGTGTTAGGTACTAATTTGAATGAATTTCACAGCAGAAAGCTCGAGGAGATACCTGAATTTGTTAAAATTGAAGAGCAGGTGTACACATTGTAAGGTGTAATATATATTGCATGGAAAGAGAAAAATGTTAATAGGTACTATTGGGCATTATTTCGCGTTTGTTGAGCAAGAATGTTTGAACTACTGGGAACTATATGACGATACTCAAAATAAAGTAGCCAACGCTTCTAAAACAGGAAAGATTTATGTAGAAACCCTTGTGAATTATTAAAAAGTCCGGCTAAACTATGGATTGTATACTTAGTTACTTTCATCCAGACAACGTAGCCTCACAGCTGCTAGCAATTGTACCGTAGTTAATGAGAGTTTATGAGATAATTTTGTGCGATCTTATTCAAAAACTTCTTAACGTCTAGTACTCTAGTACTTCAAGATGCACTAAGACTAAATGAACAGCAACTTATATTGCCCACAAGCGGATAATTTATTTTGAGGCGGGGAGTGGGGGGAATTTGGGCAATAACAATAAATTGGGCAAATTTCGTATTTTGTACAAAATTGCACAAAAGTCGTAGAACAAAATGCCATGGTTCATTTTCAATTCACCATATGGGGGGGCTGGCGACATATATGGCTGTAATTGTTCATAACAATGGGTTGGGAGAATTTTATATCTTGTACAGAATTGTACAAAAAGCATAAAACGCAATTTCATCGTTCAATTTCCAATTTATCCTATGGGGGGCTAGCGACATGTGTCGCCAGCCCCCCCCCTTTCATTTGTTAATAACTTATGAACATCACTTGTAAAAAAATCAATTATGCTTGTACGAAAATGTACATAGTGAGTACAAACTTGCTACGTATTCAATTTTATGATTTGGGTTTTGGGGGGGCTGGGGACATTTACATGTAGATTGTTCATAACTGATGCTGTTATATGAGCTGCCAAATATGGATCTAAAATGTTTATCAATTCGCCAGCAGCTTATTTATGAAGTCTGTCAACTTTTAGGAACTAGCCTTCACTTAGATTTAAGGGATCGTGCCTAAAATGATGAAGCACCGTTTTTGGTGTTAAAAAATCATCCTCCACACAAGTTTCACAACATTATTTTGCACTATTCGATGCAGTTCCTTTAAATTTGCCATGTAAATTTAAAAAATATAAAACGTTCTCACGTCACTCACGTCTAACTAATAACTGCTTATTACTATGCTAATTACTGGTATATAGTGTAACTAAAAAGGTTCAAAAAGGTAGTCAAACTAAAAGGAGGGATGCTAAAACTAAACTATACAAAGTATCTGACAAAACCACAACACAAAATTCGATGATTCTAACCTCAAATGAATCAACATTTTGCAAGTGAAGTAAGCGTTTCGACACCTAAACAGTATTCTAATTAAATTGGTAAAATTTTTCCGAATTCGAATTTTATTTGACACATGACATGAGTTCAAAACTTGGATTGATCTAAATCAATTGAAATATGGGAAATTTCACTAGTGAAATATTTCAAAACTAGACCTCCAGATCAGAAGAGGACTAACTCCCCTATAACAGGGGGAAACAAAAATTTTGCTAAGCTTTGTTTTATCCGATAAAGGATAATTTGAATTTCACCTTCAATTAAAATCATGTTCGAACAAAAAAAAATTTGGCCACTGGTGATTTAGTTGGGAATTCTGCAGCCGTTGGCTATGCTTGACACTGAATACTGTTCACACTCCCACCACATCAACATCAACCTGAGTTTACTGGTCGCCATTCTCGTAAATCTTTTGGAACTTCTATTTATCAGAAATACCAATAGCCAACAGTCAACGCCTCTTCAACCATTTTTAAGACAAAGTCTCTTGCCGCTTGTTAGTTTTCCTGTTTTTTGTACGATAAGGTTTGTTTTTTGTACACGAGAGTTTCTGTAATTCAGCAATAATTCTGCGTTGACCATTTTCACGACCTGTTCTACAAAATCAATTTTTGCATTCACTTTTAGGTTAAAATACTGTCAACTATATCAACTTTTTTCCTGATCATAACGAAATCTTTACGAAGCAAATAAGCACAATATTTTAGATATTGTGTCATACAATATTTTAGATATTGTGTCATCTTTATTTCTGAAGCAAAGCACATGGTTTTTGCTTATGAGAGATCATAAGGAGAATCGCTTAATGTACTCACCTTTAGTTGCGTTTTATCCCATTTAAAACACTTAAACAATAACTGTATATCGATTTTTTTTAAACTAAAGCTTTTTGACGTCCCGCTTTTCATTAAACTTTCTTATTCAAACTTTTCCTTTCCAAAACTCCATTATTATATTCCAAATATGTTTTTCCTTTGACACTAAGTTGTCTGCTTTTGTTTAGAATGGAAAGTGATGAAGTTTCCTCATTTTCCATTTACCTCGTCCCCTTTTCAATGTTTGGAAAACTGACACCTGCGGCAATAACAACACGTGCCTGAACTTTTTTAATATTTATTACTGGTTTATTTTGTGATACCTTCTAGCTTACAGAATGAATAACATTTGCCGTGATTTTTCGAATCTGTACTCGAAACTTTTCCCTCCATTTCCGAGTTAAATCCAATAAACCTCTTAACAATACAGTGAATTTTGCAATGTGACAGATACATTAGAGATTACCAAGTTATAGAGGTCCACCCGATCTACTGTCGCTCATCGATTTTTGACTCCAGAAGAAGTTTTAAATGTTTTTTGTGTTTTCAGTAGCATTTATTTCAAACGGCACCTAGAAACTGTGGATTTTATTAGATGATAATAAACTTGCTAGATTTCTCGAAAAATTATATTTTACTATGGAATCGCGTCAATAAAACAATTTCCAGCGAGTCGTCCGGAACGGCGGATTGAATTGGAATGAAAAAACGCAAGATGGTTGGTAATAATTTTTAAAATTGTCTTGGAAAATGCCGAGGAACTCAAAACTCGGGAAAATAAAATCCCCAGTAGAGCTGAGAAAATTTATAATTGCATATTTTCACGGTACAGGTATTTTAAAATGTGTTAAAAATAGGAAAGCCTAATTGAATACTTCAGTGTTCCATAAAATAGTTTTTAAGTGAACAATTTGTTTGTACAGGATGAAACATCTTATTGTAATGAGGGTCATAGTTTTCTGCAAATAACTTTTGATAAGCTGATCTTGGAAATTACCAACAAAAACATAAATTCAACCTATTTGTCTCTACTTTTTTATGTAGCCTTAAATTCTCCTAATTTCTTTCTTATCTCTACGTGATATTTTTACTATCCTACCGGATTGTGCTCCTCTCTGCACATTGCGCAATATTTTGGTTTAATAATATGGCTCAGATCATATAAGAAAGCCAATGCTCACTCAGACATTATTTCAGTAACATCCAAAGTGAAGTTGGAAATAATAAATTCAATGATACGCACAATAACAGAAAACGATGAAATATAGAAAACTTAAGGTCACAAACCAATAAGATACAACCGATAGTCGTGAAGAAGACGTAGAAGAATCGCAAACTTATGAACAGTTCTATGAAATAATTAATCAACTGAAAAAAAAGCTCCAGGTCCTTGATCAGATCTTGAAAGAAATAATAAAGACTGGAGGAGAAAATTTTCTGAAAATTCGACGTAAGCTAAAAAGATAAAGGTACTGAAAGAACCAGCAAGGATTTCGAAAAAATAGATCGACTACAGACTCCATATACGCTCTAACACTGACATATTCGTAGATTTTAAACTGACATTTGATAGTGGTTCACGAAGGAAAATATCACAGAATATGAAAGAGCTCGCAATACCATCAAATTTGATCAGGTTAACTAAAATAGCTATAGAACAATCAAAGGCAAAAGTACTAACAATCGAGGGACTCACGACAATTATTTTATGCTAGTCGTTGGACCTGAAAAATTCTTCAAATAAACTGGAAGACTTTTTTTATCTATCCATGTATATCGAGGTGACATTCACTGACCCTAGAGCATCTATTGTGCCCTCTTTCTTCTTCCCAGCTCCTGAGGCTGATAGTTCTTCCAGACCTATTTCCCAAGGGAATTTCAATATATCGGCAGGGTTTAATTTAGGTAATTGCCGTCTTTTATCCGGTAGTCTCCTAGGTGATGTGCCCTAGGATTCTGTATTGCTATGCAATCCGCAAAGCAGATAAATATTTCTTCTTCCATTTCAAAGAATCTACATTCCCCTTGCTACACTATTTTATGCTTTATAAGGTGCCTTGTCTGGTTCACCTGGTTAATTGTGTCCTGGAATTCACAGTAATGTGACGCTCATGTTCTCGCCTGGTTCATTAAATTTGCCTCTACATTCCCATGCCACTCAGGAACTGATTACACTAGAACTCAATGGTTTTATGACTGCCTGACCATCTAACATGACGATAATCTATCGCGTTTTATATCTTTTATCAGTATTGCAATGATCACACTTTCCTGGGGGTTTTCCTAACTTTCAGATGGTACGGTTCCGGGTCCGTACACCACTATCCCAGTTCCTCCGATTGCTTTTAAGCCGTATGTATACCATTGAATAGGGTGCTTTCTAAGTCTGGTAGTGGCATTTGGATTCCAATGCTCATATTGCTGCTTAATTCCGTAATGAATTTCTTTGAAAAGTTATACTTTTTGAACATATCATCTTGTGGCATGTACAAGTTTTACTGATTCCTTAGAAGTGAGAAGGAGGTTTTTTTCAATGGTTTCCTCTCAAATCAGTGTCTATTCTGTTTTCTCTGCAACTCTTACGTACCCTTGTGAGCAATCGGTGATTGCAGTGATTGCAGCTGACCAACACTTCAACACCTTTTGCATATAAGTTTTCTGCTTTATGTATAGCAAGGTGTGATTCTAGTTCATGGAACTGAGAAATTCCCCAATTGAACTAATGGGCTTTCTCAAATGACTGGGCTGATCTGTTGAAATATGAATTGCTTAGCCTAGCCCTCGAGGTGAGTTACTCTTCATCTACTATCTTCATCGACGAGACATTTGGAAGATCTGATGTGCTGTATCAATCTGAGAGATGATAAAACAGCATAGCATACTCTGCGTTTGTTTTAGTGTAATACGAAGAAGATTGGTGAAGATTCGTTCCAGAACTTAGACATATGAACTAAACTAAAAGACTTCTCGAAGTAGTTTATTTGATGGAATAAAAATTGGTGTGAAATGCAATCTAACCTAGCTTAACTCTCGAGATTTGTCGCCCAATTCCTGTGAAGACACTGTATTATTTATTAGAACAGGAATATTATACAAGTGTTGCTTGCTGCACAGTCCTCCATAATCAAAATAAGTAACATTAATACATTCTTTTTAAAATTCTGTCGGCAAAACTCTCGAAAATGCAGTGAATTAAAATGTAAATTCTTGCAGAATTTTTCATCAAAATGGAATTTATTCATGTCTTCCTCACTATAGGCACGGTTTGTTATTAAAAACGTTTGGCAGAACAATTTATGTTGAGCTTGTTGTTGTTTTCAACTGACGGCGAATAAATTCCTGAAGACAATAAAAATGCGTCTACAAACTAATGAAATGCATTTAGGCAAACTGGGAAAGCAGCATTTACGTGCTAGATGTAACAATAGTAAAAAGGAAACTGAACAGCGTGAGGTCAGCCCAACATCTCCTGAGGAGCACAAATGTCAAGCGGTTCATAGACCGACAGAAACCCTGCGCATGCTTTTAACAAGAGAACTCTCAGCCTCCAATGGTCCTGATCCTGCAGGACTCGTGGAGTTCAGTAGACGCGTTGCTGTGTTACAGGAGTAGGTTTTTTCGGTGGATCCTGCTAGATATCGGTCGTTGAATGTCCCGAAGCGCGCGCGATATTTTTCTCTGAAATTTTCTTCATCATTTTGCCTGAATTTATTTGTAAAAAAAACTGTAGAACGTTTCGTATTTTAATTGGTTTTTGTGTAATTTTTTCACGAATTGAGGGTGAAAGAGGATTTTAAGATTAATAAGCTGTAACAAGTGTCGGGTCACGAGGCTTAAGTTGTTAGCTGAGCTTTAGGTAAGTTGAAGAAACTAAAAGATTTATTTTAACTTTATAAAAACTGTATGCATAAGATATTATATTATGATCAGTGTAAATTATTCAATCAATTGTTTGAAAATAATTTATGAAATCAACTACACTGATAAAATATTCTGGTTGAAGCTAGATAGATTTATACAAATTCTGTTGATATACTGTGAAAAATAAATTATATTAAAACAAAAATAATAATTGGTGCGTAATCAATACATTATTCAATTACCATGTGAAAACTTCCTTCTTATTGCATAGTGGTTTTATTTGAACATATTTTTCATCATAACTAAATAAATAGAGAAGCTAAAGATCCATGATAGATCAGATGCAACAAGTCTTAGATGCTAACAGCAGATTATTAATAATTGAATAGATGAGGCTTTTACTTGATGGAGATCCATACTGACTGATGAAATTAGACAATTTAATTCGTTTAAATCTTCATTATATTTGAACCTGAGTTCAACTGAAATTTGTAGCGCGTTTCGCTAACATGGAGTATCTTTATTAAACGGGTGACTGTATAATAAATTAGTATATTATGCACCAAGGTGGTGAAGACTTTTATCATTGACAGAGCACCAAAATTATTTCGCGGCTTTGCCCCGAGCGAAATCGTAGGATCCAGGGATAGTAGTATAACAAAATATTGTATGTTTTGTGAAGAATTGTTTTCTACAATCGTCATATAAGTGGTAAGTTATGTGACGTTCTTAATGGCATTGAAAACCCATTTAAGTACTACGAATTTAATTTTTTTTGCGCGATCGATCTTTTTTGTTCATTTACAGCATCGGTTGTCAGGACGGTAGGTTGTGTTTACTGGTTTCCAAGTCTAACAGGTCGGTAAGTGATTCACTTCCCGTTCAGACGTCGGTAAGTAAATTACTTACTGACGTCTTAGCACTACATACATTGAAGTGGTCCTAAATAATATATTACTTCATTCATTACACAAAAAGAAGAAAAAAATAAGGAGAGTTATATTTTTTCAATGAACATAACCGAACAGAACAATATAAAAAGTAATAAATGGCATAAGAACAATTCCACCAAAATGCAAATTATATTTCAAACTGATCGAGAAATAAAAATGTCACCTTTGACATTTCGTTCATTTCGAAGAAATTTGAATTATTTTATTCGAAATTCAATACGATCGCGCAAAAAATGGTATAAGCATCTCGAACGTTAAGGATAATACCGGCCTCCAAACATTACTGTCGACCGGTAAACAACCCTTACCGTTCTTAATACTTAATATACTATTCTCGTTTTATTTATTTGCACCATTCAAGAATCCTCCAATTCTTGCAATATCAGTACTACCCATAACAATTTTTTGTCACTACTAGCTGTGAAGTTGACAATTATTGCTTCTTCTTGCCAACCGAGGAGTTGAATTATAGTGGTTAATAGTTTGTTCTATTATTAACCTAGGTCAATAGTGGACAAACATTTTGAGAATTCAGGGATAGTAGTTCAACAAAAACTTGTGCAACATCATTTTGTATATCCAGGAGATTGTCTTCAACATATTTGCTGCTTTAAATTACCTATTATGATTAAATTATTCGAATAAAAATGCCATTAGTTTAAAATTCGCGCTCAACCAAAAATGACTGATGACATAACGAGTACATTCATAATATATCGAAAACTTACAGTGTACTTGTCAATCAGACGACGGTGTAAACGCTTCTCGTGGTATGTTTGTGAGTTATTCTCAATATTTGTTACATATTTGGCTAGTAGTGAAAAAAAATTGTATACCCATCATGATGGTGAAGGCATTTATAAGCCTCGCACCTTATTTTGCTCAGGATAAAGCCCCTCGTGAAATAAATTTGGTGCACTACATTGGTGTATAATATACTATTCCAGAGTGAACTGCTTTTGAAAATCAACTTATAGAGGGTCCATTAAATGGTGATTGATCGAGATTTTCCGCAGTGCTAGGTTGAAGAATTATCTGAACAATTTTGGTTTCACTTTGCATGGAATCTTCGATGTACCCTCCGGCAACTGCATCAGATTCCCAGCCCCCATGCCTTTTCAGCGTAGTAATTACCCCCCCCCACTATCAACAAACATTGTTGTCCTAAGCAATACTCTGCATATTTTTTCCAACTTGGAATGTTTAGATACAATGCCACGTCTTTTGCTACACTACCAATTTTATGGATAGGTACCCATAACAGCTTCAGAACATTTACCATTTTGATATTTAAAAAAACGTCTTTTCCTAAAATTGACAGGGCGCAAATTAACAAACTTTCTATATTGGTCTAAAAGTTCATCACACAGGGTGTTCAAGGTTCCACTCCGCCCATTATACTTATTTTTATGGTGTTAGTCTAAAGTCACCACAAACAGACCTGGGGGTCTATTCTCAAACAGTGACATTTTTTGTCGCATGCGAGATTATACTTTTGTCAATTAAGGATGTATATAAAGAAGTAAAATCTCGCATGCGACAAAAAATGTCACTGTTTGAGAATAGATCCCCTGGATGGAAATATCTGTCAACTACAAGACCGAATTGAAGAAGAAATACAGAGCATAACACCTGCTCACCTACAGAATATTAGAGGCGAAAGTAATGCCCGGTTCAGTTATTTTCGTTGAGAGCAATTTGAAGATTTATTGTGAATTTTCGTTTGTTTGTTTTTGGTAGTGTTTCACAGTTATTGCGTAACTACGTAGTTCCGTTTAATTTTTCCAATTTGGTAACGTATAACTTTCCATAAACAATTTTCATATATTTTTTCTGTATGTTTACCCCGAGGTTTACCCACCTTGTACCAATTTAAAGCAACGTCTTATACACTTTTGGAATTAGCTCAGCAAGGGAAATCCGGAAAATGGATAAAGGGGGGTTCCACATTAATTGAAATAAAAAATTTACCTGTTTCGGAAATTTCTAATTTATATGATTATTTAGCTAATAATAAATGTATGCCAGCTTTATGGACGCACTGTATACTATTATTATTGCCAGGATTTTTGCCGTAATGAGTAGTTTGAATTTTTAATATAAATTTGGAAATATTGGTCTCATAAAACAATAAATAATTCTTAGGTTAATAATTTAACCAACAAACAAAAAATTATCATTTTCACTTGCTCTCGAACCTTTCTTAATTTTCACTGCCCGACTCATTAACCAATAATTCATCAAACAAGTTGTTGTTTATGATGTATGTCAAAATTGGATTAACGACGCTTAACGCTTCTAGTTAACACTCCATTCTACTCCTCATAAAATTTTCATACCGCGGGCTGAATATGAAAATCGTTTCTTAAAGAGGTGAACTCATACAATTTGGTCCAATAATAAATGCTTGCAGCGAATTTGTTTGTCGACAGAGACTTCGTAGTTGTCTCTGGAAAATACAAAATTATATCCCATTGGATGGTAAAAGGAGCACTAAAAGCTTTCAGTTGTAAATCAAGAGTGCGAACAAACTTTAAGACAACAGACGAAAAAGAACGGAATAATTCTAATGTAGAATTTGGTACATTGGTAGACAAAAGGGGGGGTAGAGGAAATTACCTGAGAATAAGCTCTATACTTTACTGTGGATAGAAAACAAGTTACATGAAATAGGAAATATATGATTGAATAAACTCCATTTTGATTGGGATGTTTTGAAATTAGAACAGGCTGAAAATATTATTACCAGTTCAACCAAGATTCTACTTGGAATCCAAAGCTTGCATAATTTTCGAAGACGTTGAAAAGTTCAAAGCTATTGTTCCAGATCTCGTGTCATCAAAGGAAAATAGAAAAATGTTACTTTGTATTCAAGGTATGTATAACAAGTCGGAGAATTTTCATAATTGTGGAATATCTTGAAAATGGGGAGTTTTAAAATATGAAAGAAGCGGCGATAGTACCGGGTGGCCAACTAAGAACGGCCGTCGGCCATATCTCAGGTTCGGGAAGAAAAAATTATAACAAAAGTGGCATCGAGAAACGCCTGGAAATTCAATAAGTTTTGTTAACGCGAACCAGCCTTCTAGACGTTGAAAGATCAATTCCCGCTATTTACCTGTTTCTAACGATATCTCAGGATAGTGAAGAGATATCGCCTTGCTGTTTGCAGTGTTTTATCACTAATCTAGTTTACTTTTCAAACACCGACTTCAATTTGTAAGCTTACTCTCAAAATTACAAGAAAACACAATAATTGAAAACAATGAAACAGCGCCCTCTAGCATCATATTTTCGATTATTCAGCAAAAGCTCTTTCACACAACATCAAGTTTATTGAAATCGGTCAAGCAGAACCGGAATTATAGGCGTTTTTCCCTAACAAGGTTCCCACTCTCCTCCACCCCTTATTTGAAGAGATAGACTTGAAAAGTCATATTAAAAATATGCCGAATTTGTCGAGGAATCTGATTATAATATTTAATATGCTCCTTAATAAGATAAATTTTGGAAAATTTTGTATTTTAAAAGTTTAACCACAGTATAGGAACGAACCAGTAGTATAACTCTCCTAAATTTCATCCATAAATTGCCAGAGCTTTTGATGACCTTGAACGGATCGCTTTACGATTCATTTTACCATAGGCGTAGGTTCATACGTTTTAAAATGACTTGAAGATGTTTTCTCTTAAATATTGTAGAACAGTAGGTACACTGATTAGTGAATAAAACAATAGTCTCATACAAAATATTTATTAGTTTTTCCATATTACACTTTTCATTTTGTTATGATTTTTGAAATTTTCATTGACAAATTTTAATGTGTAATATAGTCGTACCCTGAAGAAAAGTTTTATTAAATATTTTATTGAAAAATGAACACAAGGATGTACAAACTCTGTTGTTTTTGACTAATATTTATAAGTGATTCAACAATATTATCTTCCGTAGCAACTTTCTCAAAATTCATTTGTACAAAATTTTCATGAGGCATATTCAAGTTTCCAAAAGTATCCTTATTCGTATTTTCATAAGCTCTAAGGTAACAGTATGAAGACGAATCGTCTAAATTCTGATACGCTTGTGAATACGTCTCATACGTCTCATGAATACGCATGTATGAATTTCCGAACATTTTTTTAATTAGATAACCACAAAAGTAGCGAACAAAATTCTTTTTCAATAAATCATTTGTCTGAAAGTCTTTGGGCATTGCAGTATTTGATGGAAGAAATATTGTTGGAATAGCCTTTTTTAAAGAAGTTTTCTTTTATGAGGTTGCATAATCATGTCTGCTTCAAAATGATCACCACATAAACAATGACTACTATTGTATAGAGATTATGGTTTTGGCATCAATTCAGGCCTATGGCATGCTTCGAGCCAAACTTTAGCTTTGAAACAAAAACAACAAATTAAATCAATGCATAAAACTAAGGCTCATAAATGTAATATGTAATATAAGCTGTAATAAATAATTTCATTCGCAAATTCAACGCTGGCACTTTGGTTGGATCGCAGCACAGCACTGGCCGCCGGATGAGATACTCATACGAACGACGTTGAAGGTCACAGAGAGCTCAACAGTGTGACGTCACGAGATAACATACTGGTTCGTTTCCATACTGTGGTTTAACTGTCAAATACGACCTTCAGCGTTGGACCTACAATTCCGAAAATAATTTCCAGGCGTTTTTCGACGCCACTCTTGTTATACATTTTTTTCCAGATCCTGGGCTATAATCCACTCCTGAGATAACAGAAACATGTCAAACTCAATTCTACGAACTGCGATCTTAATTTTAACGGAAATGCTAATTCCGAATTGTACAAATACGAAAATATCAACATCAAACAAAAATAATGAGCAGCTTTAGCAGTCCGATGTTACGAACGCTTTTTATGAAAGGATTAAAGCACAGAATGCGATAATACTGGGGTGCGATGTAAAAATTTGTGTACATTGATGAAAAAATTTGAATGAAGTATAAAAATGGTATTGGTGCAAATTATGTTATTTTAGCATTGATAAGTTTTTACTGAATATGGTAACCAATCAAATTACTTAATTTCAAATCATGTGTCAAATTTAATCCAATCACCGCTGTATTACAGCGATAATTTTTTACTGAATATAGTAACCAATCAAATTACTTAATTTCAAGTCATGTGTCAAATTTCATCCAATCACCGCTGTATTACAGCGATAATACTCTACATGTGGTGTTTTCAGTTTGTTGTTTACTTTTTATTAAACATTAATTAAACGTCAAATTGACAACTGGATTAAAAATGTCGCAAAAATTTGGTATTGCATCTAACGATTCAATTAATTTACCGATTGTACTTTTCACAACTGTAGTTTTCAATGAAAATGAATAATATTTGATTGAAACTGATAAAGTATTAAAAATTATTGAACGTCAGATTCACAATCAATTTTTTGATATCTACAAAGTAAAAAATTATCTTATCGAATACTCCTCGGGTCTTGATAAATACTCAAAATTTTGTCGTAGAGAATCCTTCAAGCGTGTTGCTCAAAGATAATAGCCCTCGGCCTGCGGCCTTGGGCTATTATCAAGCAACACGCTTTCAGCATTCTCTATGCCAAAATTATCTCGGTATTATCAAGACCCTAGGGGTATTACTACTGATAATACCCTACATGTGGTGTTTTCAGTTTGGTGTTTATTTTTTATTAAAAATTAATTAAACGTCAAACTGACAACTGGATTAAAAATGTCGCCAAGATTTGGTATTTCATCTAACGATTCAATTAATTTACCAATTGTACTTTTCACAACTGTAGTTTTGAATGAAAATGAATAATATTTGTTTGATTATAACTAATAAATTATTAAACGTCATCAGATTGACAATCGATTTTTTAATATCTGCAAAGTGAAAAATTATCTTATCGAATACTCCTCGGGTCTTGATAAATACTCAAAATTCTGTCGTAGAGAATCCTTCAAGCGTGCTGCTCAAAGATAATAGCCCTCGGCCTGCGGCCTTGGTCTATTATCAAGCAAAACGCTTTCAGCATTCTCTATGACAAAATTATCTGGGTATTATCAAGACCCTAGGGGTATTACTAATGAAAATATTTCTGTTATCCTAAAAAGTATGGGACATCCTATGGGGAAAAGTAAATTCACCACATGACATCATAAGCGTGGAAGGTCGTTTTAAATATTAAGGTATACGAGAAAATTTGTTCATTCGGACAAAACTGTGGATGATTTTGACTATTAGTCTAAGATCCGGCTGCAGGATTAGTGCGCTCATCTGTTTTTTGCTCAAAACCAAATTTTTATGTATATTTATAATTAGAAGGATATATATTTACCGGGTTGCCTATCAAAATTTGGCCGCCAGTATTTTTAATTAAATTATTTTTAAATTATTTTTGGGAAAAACTTTCGTTCACTTGTTTTTTGGATAAAATTACGTCTACATCACAGTAATTTATATGGAGATTTGAAAAAATCACGGTTGCCGTTTCGCACCTGGCCGCACCTCTTCGCAGCCAGGTGTAAACAGGTATGGTTTCGATCAACGGTCGTTGGTTTCGATACACTTATACGTTCATGACGATTATTTATTAATCATATACCAAATTAAAGCTATTTTTTTCTATTCATTATCATATATGGTTGCCTAATTGAATCCGCCCGCAAATAAAGGTTGCTGGTTTTTAAAAATGATAAATATTTAAGGTAGATTGAAAGAGAGTTAGCGCGTTACATCTTTTAAGCCATTGAGCATGCATCGAATGTGTTCTCAACCTTCTCAACCACCACGGAGTAATAGAGATGACTTAATAAATACTCCAAAAGTATGTATTCCTTTTCAAAATCACAAATTTCAAAATTGCAATAAAAGATTTATATTGATTCAACATATTTAATATTCATTAAAATAATAAAAAAATTAAACCAAGGTGACTTATTAAAAGAATATTTTATTGTAAAAGTACTGTTTGAAAATTTTATCAGATTTTGTTCAAGTATATAATCGTCTGTTACATGCTATCAAAATATTTTTTCTTAGAATTTAAGTGCCTCGACAACTATGGCCATTGGCACTACACGAAAGACATTTATAAATACATACACTATCTTTAAACATAAATTAAATTAAACATTTGAGCAATTTAAAAATTTAAAAATGGATCTTATATTTCCGTAACTCTATTTTGAAAATCTGAACAGCCGACAATCGCTATCTTCGTCTGATAAATGATGTTACGCGCTAACTCTCTTTCACTCTACCTTAAATATTTACCATTTTTAACAACCAGCAACCCTTATTTGCGGGTGGTGTAGACGTAATTTTATCCAAAAAACAAGTGAACGAAAGTTTTTCCCAAAGATAATTTAAAAATAATTTAATTAAAAATACTGGCGGCCAAATTTTCATAGGCAACCCGGTAAATATATATTCTTTTAATAATAAATATATATAAAAATTTGGTCCTGAGCAAAAAACAGATGAGCGCACTAATCCTGCAGCCGGATCTCGTACTATATGGTACATTCAATAGCCTTCTTGGTTGGTGTGCGTCATCGTTTGTGACGTATATCCTGGTTTTCGGCATGTCGTTTATTTTATTCGCTATTTTGACATATAGCTAACCTCAAATTTGATAAATAGAGTCATCAGGATCGTATCCAGCCAAATTCGAAAAGGCTATGAAATTAATAATTACCAGCTTTTTTTCTAACTTGAGAACTTTCAAAATGCTGATATTTTTTCGTGTATCTAGGCACATTTTGGTATTATTTAAATAAATATAACAATAAGATTAATATTCACTTTTCATAAATAATAATTGACCGTGAACAACAAAGTACAGATCTGACGAGCACTGTCAGTGTGACAGTAGAAAAAGTCGTAAGATACATTGCCGCTACGAAAGAAACGCCATCATAGTATTTTGAACTCCCGATTGATAGGTTGCGCTTGCGCGTGATTTAAACATCAACAAATCAAATTTCTCACTTCAGAGATTAGGGTTAACGTTTGTAATACATTTAAACGGTTCACTATTGTGATATTTTCATCAGGATTCATCACAGACCTGTCCTTTTTTCATTTCTTCCTACGTAATGTGTAAGAAGGACATTAACAATCAATGACGCACACCAAAAAGGCTATTGAATGAGCCATAGCAAAGATGAAGTCAATACTGAAAAATTGAACAGCTTTTCATCTCAATACATAGTTCCCCATGCGGTTGTATCTTTGCAAAGAACTGTTGATAGAATTCCTTAAATGAAGGTTGACCGTTTGAAAAGGTTTTTACATTTTTTCTCTATATCGGAGGGGTGCCACCCAAAAAATAGACTTTGAGGAACAACTATCTATGGAAACCCAATTTGAGCGAGTAAATAGCAAGAGAAAATATTTTTTCTACAATCTCATTGAGAAGTAGGATTTTTCGCTTGCCATTGACAACGAAAAGTTGACGTTTCTTGAGGAGAGTTACTTTCCGCTCGCCGAGCGTAAGAAGTGGCAAAACGCTCGTTGCCCATAACAACCGATAGTACAAACACAATTGTATTGACAGTGACAGATAAAAAAGTTTGAAACATTTGAATTGACATATTCCAACTGACAGATTTCAAAAGTTTTCAAGAATTGTACTTTATATTTGTTTTTAATAGTTACAATTAAGTGATTGCAGAAAAAATGTTGTATGTATTACGAGCAAAAACGTGACCTTATTGTTTTCATGTAATTAGCAAGCTCCGCTTCGCGTCGTGCGGTATCCATTACTCTCAAGCATTAATGTATCACTTTCCGCTCTTAATACATTGGTAAATAACTATTGGGCTCCTTTCAATCCTATTTTTTAGGATTTACTGATTTTTCCAGCTTGTTTTAAAATCATTTTTGCGATTTTTATCCCCCTTCCACATTTTCCAGACGAGTGATAACTTACCTTAAACAATCCCGTATATATTCTGAAAGTTTTTCTACTTCTTTATGATTTGTGAACTATAATTGGACTGGGTTGCCTTGGGAACCTTATGCTTTGTGCTATTGATATCCATTTTGTTCTTATTTTCAGTTATTCATATTTAAGGGAAATGTGAACTGTTCAAATTTCCGCATCAATTCAATACTTTTACATCTTCCTATCGTTTCCAAGCATTCAAAACAGTAGGAAGCTCCAGAGTTTCAGTGAACAAAGTAAATTTTTTTTAATACAAAACAAATCAATATTCACATCAAAACAATCTTTGTCGAAAAAACTACTTAATAAAAAAAATGTAGTGAATATGAAATAGACCCTTTTTGAGCTGGATCCTAAGTAGGGCGAGCTGCTGTACTTGGAGCGGAATTTCTCGTTTTTATGTATCATTTAACTCATCCCACAGCTGTTCCTTTTGGATTTATTGCTGGACTACATTGCGGCCATATTTATCTTTGAATCTGGCGTACAGAATTATTAGCGAAACAATCTTAAACTACAGTATCGCGATGGTAAAATATTATCTACGTAACATCTAATTGCTATAAGTTATTTTTAAGTTGTCGTTTGTAATATTTGGGTGATGATTTGTGTTAAACTTTCTTAATTTAATTATAATAATTGATGTTGTATGTGGAGATTTGACATTCGATTACGATTACGTTAAATTGTGAATAATATGCTTTACCAACAAATTACTTATACAACTATTATTGATGGACAAATGTATCAACTATTTCTTACAATTTTTAATCCCATTTTCCAGGCTGTCTACTTCCCATCCTTTACCAAACATTGGGAATAGTTCTTACCCCTATATGTATGTATCGGGGTGATACACTCTGAGACCTTCTACCCAGTTCTTGAGGAAATTACTGAAAACTATTATGGAGGTTTCGTTATCCATACCGTGGTAATGGTAATAGGATCTTCAAATTCGATCAAGTTTCCTGTTCTCCCTATTGACGGTGTTCTTAAATGGCCTGTACATTTACCTAGATACTTTAGCAAAAAAATTATCCTCTACTTGTTTTGCCATTATATCTGTGTCTAAACAGCTTGATTCTTCTACTGCCTTAACAAACTACTCTTTGTTCGAATCGCACGTTCGCTGTGTTTGGTTCGAACTTTCACAATTTAAATGAGAGATCAATTCATCATAGTTACCCTACTAGAAGAAACAAATTTCGATAGTAACTTAACTGAATAGATATCAACAATTCTCCTTTATTAAGCCTTTTCACCCAGATTGTTTTGAATGAATTTCTAGGTGAATTTGTTAAATATTTTAGTTAATCTCATATTTAAACACATTTTGCTCTTTATTTTGATGTGAATATATTATAATAATTTTGTCAATATCCGTAAAATTTCGTATTAATGCACTGTATAAATTAAAAAAAAATCATTATACGTCCACTAGTTTGAGAAAGCTACAGTGTTAGCGAAACCCGTCACGAATATATGTTGACCTTGTTCAAGTAAAAAGAAGATTTAAACAAATTAAATTGCTTAATTTGATCCTATATAATATATCCTACACTTTTATATATTTATTATGGTGAACGATATTATAATATATTGAATTTGTATATGTTTTGTACCCTCTATACCACAATGTGGTAAAGTAGTTTGATTATCTACATTTTGGCTCCACTATTTTGAGCTTTTTTCAGCTGCCTATTCAGGAGGCAGATACTTGCTAAAACTTTCAGTGCAATTTCACTCTCATTTGGTTTAAGTCATCCAGAACATTCTCTTCGATCACCTAAACTTTACTAGATCTTCTACTTTTTCGGCTTTGAGTTTTCTCTACAATATTTCAGAGGACCTGATTGCAACAGGGTGTCCAGCCCCAAAGAAGTTCCTAGAATCCACAGCAATGTGTCGATGAATTTCTCGCATGGTTCATTGAATTTGCTCAGGTGTTCCCTTGGCATTTTTCAACTAATTACACAGGAACTAACTGGTTTTATGGCTGTTCGACTATCCGACATGATGATAATCCTGATGATATGTTTCATCAATATTGAACTGAGAACACTTTCCCACTTCGTACACTCCTATCCCAGTGTATTCGATTGCTTCTGAGCCGTCTCCCAAGTAACAATTTATGCTGATCATTGATTGAAAAAGCGCTTAAGCGGTTCATTGTTCAGTCTAAAGCTGAATATCGGTATCAAACTTATGTTGAATAAACCCTTGTTAAGCTCTTATTCACCCAAAAGTGGAGAATTTAAACAGCTATTACCGGACATTATGACTGAAGAATAGCTTCTTCAGCTCTCATTCAGTCGTAGTTCTGCCTTTATGCAGATTGTGTAGTGTAGTGTAGCTGATTTAAATTGCTGACAAAGCTTCTATGCAGCTCTTGTTCAGTTCACCTTCAAAGCAAAAACAAATTGATATGCATTATACATTTTTTCAATTTCTGAATTTTATATTATTCATTCATCTCAACTACCTCAGTTATATGCTATTATAATTGAATTTACAAATATTTTTACTTATTTTTTTTTCTTCCTTCTTTCGGTGGGGATTGAACCTGGGACCCGTGGATTATCATTTAACAATCGATTCATCTTTAGCCTCTGCGCCAAACGAACACATGCTAAATGTTTGCGAATAATGATATTTGTAAATCTATATGGTTCAATAGTGGCTGAATACCCGCCTATAACCTGTGTAAGATTGAACAAATATGTATTTGAAAACTCACGAGGAAGGTGGGATTGAAGTAGAAAATCTATAAGGGCATGATACAGGAATATCTGCGATTATATGTTCAGTGAAAAGAACTTACTAATTGAAGGACAACTTTTAATTTAATATTTGAAAAAATTAATAGACATGATGAAGAGCCCCCATTGAAAAAAGTCCAAGTTATGCCAAGTTCCACTGCTACATAAACATATTTATATCATCTATTAGAAGTACCGAACGTTCAATTAAACTTGATTGAGCCTGATGATGAACGGCCATCAGCAGGACCAAGCAACATTATTAGAGCAACTGATGTCTTCATAAATTCACCAGAACCTGATGAACTGCCACAAGCAGCACCAAGCAACATTATAAATGCAAATGATGTAAGCTTTATAAATTTGCCAGTCAAGTGACATAATCAAAAACACACAGACTCACAGACTTCGTATATCTAAACAATATTTTCAAAATGGGCTGAACTAGAACACTTTTTCAGTCTGTGTTAATAAAAGCTGAACAGAGGCTCTTAACTTTACTGAAGAAGGGTTTATTCAGAGCATACTAAGCTGACTATGAATAGCTGAGCTACATGCTTAGCCATTTTTAAATAGCTGAACAATGAATTATTTGATGAGCAGAAAAACGCTTTTTCAGTCTGTATTCAGCTAGTAATGAATAGCTGAACAACACCGGATTAAGTAATCTGAAGAAATGCTTATTCAACCCAAGCTTAGCTACATAAGCATATATCTGAACAATATTTACTAAGTTGGCTGAAGAGGCACTTATTCAGTATGTAGTTCAGCTTTATGGATGCTGCTGTATAGTGGCATCTATATTGTCTGATTCGGCGCTTATTCAGCTCATTATTCAAGTTAGTAGCTTAATCAGTCTTTAACACCATGAATCAACTACTAATCAGCTTATTGTTTGAACAGGCCCAATAAATCAGCGTTCATTGTTACTTGGGCTGTATACTATTGAATGGTATCATTTCCAAGCCTAGTTTTTTTTGTTGGGATCTCATTGTTTCTTGCTTCTTGCAATTCCATACCGAATTTCTTTGAAAAGTTGTACCTTTTGATCATATCATCGTGTGGCATGTCTCAGGTTTTCTGATACCAAAGAAGCGAGAAGGTGGTTTTCCAATGATTTCCTCTCAGCTCAGTCTGTAACTTGCCTGCATAACCGTCAAGTTAACAAGGAACTATACTCCAATTCACATAAGAAGAACCCGATAGAAGTCTAGAAGTTGCAGTAGTATGCGCGAAGAAGCAGCTTCTTTGTGCATACGACTGTGACCCCCTCTTCTGACCGATCGGTGCTTTCTTCTCAATTTATATATTATCACTCTTCATCTCTAAAGCAGATGCTCAGTAAATGATTCCATCTGATTAACACCTCAACACTTTTATATTAGTTTTTTCGTCTATTCAGCTTCCGTAGTAATTGAATTCCATTCTAATTTGTGAACTCAATTATTTGTATTTTCCAATCACCCTTAGTCCACCGAACATGCCTTCTAGCAAATTCCAAATTTGAGAAAGACGAACACAACACGGATTTTTACCTGTCTCGTTTAATCCATTTTTTTATTTTCGACCGATTGTCAATTTGCATTAATTTGTCCCTCCTGGATAAAACAATCCATTTAACATTTCCGTAACTTCAAACACTATCGCTACAAATAAATTCGGATATAGAGAGAGAACGTTGTCAACATTTTACACACATGAAGCAATCTATAAAGTAAAGCGGTCATTTAGCTGTAAATTATTATTAGAGATTATATCTAATGGAAATTAATTCAATATTCATGTGTATTTATATGGAAATGTTCCCGAAAACAAATCGAAACAGGCTGTATACATAGGAAAAATGGTTCAACACCAAAGGAAATTCAGGCAGATATGGTAAATGTGCAGAATTAATCTGCTTATTTGGAAAAAGTGATTGACAAAATTAGTTATCAGTTGATTTCAAATGCCTCATGATTAATAAATAATTCTCTATGTATACTTCACAAAGAATTTTCTTGATCTCCTATATTTCCTTATCACCTTAAATACTAACGACTAAACGATTTTTGAAAGCAATGATTGTTTCTAAAGCCACGGCACATTATGTCGAATGGTGTGGATCGACAATGCCGATCCAGTGTGGATAGTCGCCCAACATTGTCGATCCATGTCGGGTCGAATCAAATGCAGCCCGAACCAAGTCGGTACGAATAAAAGGAAGTCGAATCGACATGGCTACGGCTAGTTTGGACGTGTCGAAGCATGTTGTTCAACATTTCCTAAAGCCGGCTACTCACTATTCGTTGATGCGATTCGTTAATGCGTTTCGTCGGTTCACTTCGCTAATTCGCGCTTCGAACGAAGCGACGCATTACATCCTACTCATTGTGCGTTGATTCACTTCGCTTCGATGATGCATGAAACATCGTTCCATTGTGCGAAGTGTGATCACAAGCTTCCATTTATAAAAATGAATTCGGAAGAAGAAGACCTACTTCTGCTTGCTGCAGCTCAAGCTTTTTATGAAGTCATTTTGAATTAAAAAAAAAGAGAAAAAAACGAAGATGGTGGACCCAGTCTTTGTATAAAAGCAGATCAGATTTGCAAATTTTTACAAACTGTTTTATGTATTTCACCCATTTAAGGTACAACTGTACTACCATGATCGTCGATATGCTTAAGGAACCGTCAGGCAAATTTCACAACTTTTGCAGGATCAGTTATAGAGACTTTGAGTTGCTGTTGAATAAAATTGGTCCCCAAATACAGAAAAAGAACACAAAACTCAGGTTATCCATACCTGCAAAAGAAAGACTAGCTGTTACGTTGAGATTTTTACGAATGATTCGCGTGGAGACCGAATGGGTCAACTTCGTCGCTCCGTCGACTTCACGCATCGTTCAATTTTTCCTTTGATGATTCGTCCAAATACCGACATCAAGGCGAAGCGCCGCACAACGAATCGCATCGGCGAAGTGAGTCATACTCACTAAGCAAAAATTCGTGAAGTACTGCGACCAAACGACGCTTTAACGAATAGTGAGTAGCGGGCTTAAACGTAGTCATTTTGGTTAGTTTTTTGTGTCTGCGTTGTATCTCAATATGAATCGGAATGAAGAGCAATGATATTTTTTCCTACCATTGACGAGAGGCTGAGTCGTACACAAAATCTTCTAAGGCGAGGGAAACGCTGTTGCTGGTTTCTAACAGCTGCCATTACAGTATATTCTGCATGACTTATAATTGAAAATTTTGATGAAGCGAAACCAAATCAAAATATTTCCAGTTTTGATAATGGCGTGACGATGTATGTCGGTCAACACGTCCACATTATACTGACAATGTGGACGAGTTGAAACTCGAACGTGTTGAATGAGATTTGCTGGCATAATGTGGACGCAGCTTTATGTTTCATATAATTTCTGCTACCTACACCATATACTATGGTAATTGGGTTTTTGATAATATATATATCTATATAATTTCTGCTTCTATTTCGCTCACTAGCCATAACCATAAAATATCTTATTAAGAAGAAACATTTCAAATTCTTAAATCAGTTACAATGGCAAGATTTTATAGTTCATATAATACTCCCCTTGGTGTGCGTCATCGTTTGTGACGTATATCCGGGTTTTCGGTAGGTCGTTTTTTTATTTGCTATTTTGACATATAGCTAACCTTTAATTTGATGGATGAATTAATCATCAGAATCATATTCATCCAAATTCGAAAAGGCTATGAAATTAATGAAAACCAGCTTCTTTCGCTAACTGAAAATACTTGAGAACTTTCAAAATGCTGATGTTTTTCCGTTTATCTAGGCATATTTTTGTATTATTTAAATTATTATAACAATAAGATTAATATTCCCTTTTCATGAATGATAATTGAGCGTAAACAACAAAGTAAAGAAGACCTGACGAGAACTGTCAGTGGGTCATTAGAAATATACGTAAGACCAGCGAGGTAAAAGAGAAAGGAGAGAACATAACAGTATAAAGAATCATCGACCAGAGAGGCTTCTCAATATGGCCGACTTCCGTAAACAAACCAGAGGCGTACATTGAATTATTCAATTAGGGGAAACAAAAAACTCTCCTATGCATCTTTTTAAGGTGGTACTTTTTGTTGTTAGAGAATTGATTTCATAACACTATTGTACAACTCAATATCAACTTGAATTTATACTAATACTCATAAATAACCTTTCTAATACTAAAATCACTATTTTTTTAACGTGGCTTTTCAATATATTTCAATATATAAGGGTTATCTATGTTGACACAAGAATTGATGACTTATGTCACTAATGTGGCTTCTCAATATGGCGACTTCCGTCGAAAGTTGGTGAAATCACCACCACTTTTCTCCTTTTTCTTTTACCTCGTTGCGTAAAACACATTACCAATACGAAAGGTACTTCTGCATCTTATTTGAATGATGTAATTCCTCCAGATTGATATGTCGCGCTTGCGCGTGATCTAAACATCTACTAATCAAGTCCAATATTGGGGTTAACGTTTGTGATACTTTTAAACGGTTTATTATTGTGATATTTTGATAAGGATTAATCACACACTTGCCTTTTTTTCCATTTCTTCCAGCGTAATGTGTTGGAAGGACATTCACAAACGATGTCGCACACCAAAAATGTTATACTATTTTTTTAATGGGATAAAACAATAATTGTCATCTAGAAAGGTTTCAAAATTCTGGGGTTCAGAGATAAACCAATCCTAGCCCGCTTTGTAATGCATCTCTTGGCTTGGTTGGCAGTACCCTGTATTAACTCAATAGAATAAAAAAAACATCAGTTAGTACTTTTTCACTAGGTATACTGTACAATTAAATCTACAATGTTTTTTGTTGGGGATTTGTTTCTGAATAATTCATTTATTGAAAGGACAGTATTCGAATAAAGCGATGATTTCTTTTCAAATATATGTATATTTAATTTTGTAATAATAAAATATTAATTAAGTGGTTATTAGGTTTACAAGGGCGGTTTGGGAGAGTTACTTCTCAATAAAAAACTCACTTTACCGTGAAAAAATACTTTAGTTCTCAACAAAATCTCCTTTCTACTCAACACACCTAGCCCAGCGATTTTCTAATCGCTAATAATTATTATTAATAATGGATACAATAAATAGAGTTGATTGAGTATAATATTATACATACTTGCTTCATACATGCTGTATTCAGAAAATTCTACTTTCACCGCAACAGTGCAAAGATGGCTTTCAAGAAAGAAAAACAAACTAAGTATATTTACTAATCCTTGAGAAATGAAAAAAAAACGAATCACCCTTCCACATGCTGTTGGCGCATCCATTTTAAGCTTAGAATCCTGCTTGAGAAAGTATCGACAGAAACGTTAAAAGCACAACTTTATAGGGATAGACTAAAACTTTCCTCCTTTTTCTTTTACCTCGTTGCGTAAGACACCTTACCAATACGAAAGGTACTTCTGCATCTTTTTTTGAATGATGTAATTTCTCCCGATTGATATGTCGCGCTTGCGCGTGATCTAGACATCAGCTAATCAAGTCCAATATTGGGGTTAACGTTTGTGATACATTAAAACGCTTCATGGGGCGGTTTGGAAGAGTTACTTCTCAATAGAAAACTCACTTTACTGTAAAAAAATACTTTGTTTCTCAACAAAATCTCCTTTTTTACTCTACACACCTAGCCCAGCGAGTTTCTAATCGCTAATTATTATTAATAATGTTTACAGTAAATAGAGTTGATTGAGTATAATATTATACTTACTTGCTTCATACATGCTGTATTCAGGAAATTCTACTCTCACCGCAACAGTCCAAAGATGGCTTTCAAGGAAGAAAAACAAACTAAGTATATTTACCAATCTTCGAGAAATAAAAAAAACGAATCACCCTTCCACATGCTGTTGGCGTATCCATTTTAAGCTTAGAATCCTGCTTGAGAAAGTATCGACAAAAGCGTTAAAAACACAACTTTATATGGATAGACTAAAATGTATTTCATGCTAGGGAAAATGTAAATATCGACCGATACACGTATGTTTTCCATACCTATTTTTAAAGTTGAAATACTTATACAAAGCTAGTCTAGACTGGAAAAATTACACTGGTAAACACTGTTTTGGTCACACAAACTTTGTGATGATTTTTGGTTATGTCAGTGTATCCTCATTGAAAGTTTATAATGATTCTCTTGCAATCACATCCAGTTTTTTTTTTGTGATATCTACATATCAATTTATCACCTTATATACGTTTCTTTGTTTGAATAACTTCAATAACGCGAAAGACAAATTTCCCATGCTCAGCGAAGCAAAAATTCAAAAGGGAATATTTGTAGGTACACAATTAAGGCAACTGATAAATGATAAAAGTTTTGAAGAAAAACTGAATGAAGAAGAAAACCTCGCCTAGAAATGTTTTGTGAATGCTCTTTCTTGGAAACCATAATGCGAAATTACCAAGAATTAATTGATGAACTTATAACAATATACCTATAGCTTGATAAGTTTTTCACCAATAACCTTATTCGATTCTCCAAAAGTCTCAGGTTACTCGTTTTTAATATAATTGAATGATAATCGTAGGAAAGATTTTTGTCCTAACCAAACCTTCTATGTATTTGTTTATTGTTCTATGTCTAATTGCTGACTCAAATGGTCCTTGACCTACATATCTTTGAATGTTTACTATGCTAACGAATTACTCCATATACAGGGTGTTACACTCCTGTTTGGATTTTTTTTTTACCAACTTGGGTGCTGTGAGTGAGAATCCCAATCGTTATTCAGGTGTACAAGAATACATATTTCTTCTGTTATATCTACGTTACCTACTATTGTGGTAGCTTTGGTAGAGATTTTGTATCTATCACTCAAAATGCCGCACCAGTTTCCGACCACAGAATATGCCGACATAATTTTTGCTGATGGTTTCCGTGATGAGGATGGTAATGCTGTTGCTAGAGAATATCGTAGGAGATTTCCTGATAGTCCAACCTCTAGTCATCCAACATTTGGATAAGTTTTTAATAATTTGCGAGAAAATTGCACTTTTCCCAATGGAAGAATAGAACGACGTGTGGATGGAGCGCAGGAAAATGACATCCTTGACGCTGTTTTTTTTCCCTGGAGCCGTCCCTTCGCCGGTACCACCTCAGCCTCCTGGGCTTATTGTGGATACTCCTAGTGTTCTGACTACAACCTATTCAGCCATTCCGTTCCCTGTATTAGCTCATACAGGTTCTTTGCTGGTTGGTTGTAGAAGTCTTCTGGAGTCATTTGGGGTCTACCATACAGTCTCTGCCTTCTGTGGTCCAGCGACTCACAGTTGCATAGTATATGCAGAGCTGTTTCGGTATCCTTTTTGCATCTTCTGCATGTAAGGTCTCCGTTATACAGCCCTATTTTGTTTAGGTGCTCCTTTGTGGGAAAATGTCCCGTAAGTAGCCCCGTTATGGTGCGTAGTTTGTTCCTGCTCATTGAGAGCAGTTCTCTCGCCACTTTTTCTGATGGTTTTTTTATGAATTTTTTCCCATGAATTTGCCTGGTCGTGTTCTTCCAGTATTTATTCTGTTGTTCTTTCAACCACCCTTTCAACCATGACCTCGTTAAGCATCTAGGGATGCCCACAGCAGGTTCGGGTCCGTTCATCTGAGTTGACGATCCTACTCTTGCGAGTTCGTCAGCTTTTTCATTGCCTGCGATTCCTTTATGACCTGGGACCCACTCCAGTGTTACACTGTTCCGAGTCGCCAGTCTTCTAGGTTCCTCGCCGCATTCCCATACTAGCCGAGATGTCACCCTATAGCTCTGAAGTGCTTTAAGGGCGGCTTGACTGTCACTGTAGATCCTGATCTGCCTGTTGTTGTAGACTCTCATATTATTAGCCATTGCATATGCAAGTATTGCATAGACCTCTGCTTGAAATACAGAAGCGTATTTGCCAAGCGAGACGATCCCTTCATATTTGCTCGTCTGGCTGTATATGCCCGCTCAGGTGCCGAGTTCATTTTTTGATCCGTCTGTACACCAGATCAGTTCATTCGCTCTACCAAGTGGTGGTGCGTTCTCTTCCTCAAGCTCCTTTCGATCTTTGATGACAATCTCGAAGTTCTTGCGAAAGATATATTTGGTGGTCATGTGGTCTGTTGGCATTTTGAAAATGTCATCATCCACATGCCTTATCTCTGCGTGTCCTCTTCCATGTGCCACGTCATGGTCTGATGCTTTTTCCAGTCGGGTTAGTGCTGCCCTTGCTTCGCACATTATGACACAATGTAGCGGAGGAAGGTCTAGCATTGTCTCCAGTGCCGCTGTAGGAGTGGTCCTCATTGCCCCTGTAATGCCAATGCATGCAAGTATTTGGACCTTGCTTAGTTTTAGCATAGCAGAGGATTGTCTGATCTTTAGCCACCATACCAGAGATGCATATGTGATCCAGGGAATGACAACCATTTTGTACAGCCAGTGTACCATGCTGGGTCTAAGTCCCCATTTAGTGCCGTAAGTGCGTCTGGCAACCATGAAGGCTACCTCTGCTTTCTTGATCACGTGCTGGAGGTGTCGGTTCCAAGTCAAGCCTGGGTCTAGGATAACCCCAAGATATTTTACTTCATCCGACAATCGTATTGGTTCACCTTGAAGCGTCAGAGGGCCAAGTCCTTCCCTTTTCCTTCTTCTGGTGAACGCAATTATCTGTGTTTTCGAAGGACTAATACGTAGCCCTTCTTTTACAGTCCAGCCTGTTACTACATTTAAAGCCATCTGGGGTCTGTCTCTGGTTGTACTGTTGAATTTACCTTGGGATAGAATTACCAGGTCGTCTGCATATCCTATGGTGTTAAATCCGTCTCTGTGTAGGGTTCTGATGAGCCCGTCCATGACCAGGTTCCACAGCAGCGGGGATAGTACTCCCCCTGCGGACAACCCCTGGTTGCACGTACGGCCATTGTCTCCCCCATCAGAGTTGATTCTATGAGCATGCTTCTGAGCATGCAGTCTATCCACCTGCAGCTCGTGGCATCGATCCCAGAATTTCTCGTCGCCTTAGCTATAGATTCATAGGAGGTGTTGTCAAAAGCTCCTTGTATATCAAAAAAGGCTGCGAGCAATACCTCTTTGTTTTCTAGCACGTATTCAGCCCTTTTTATGAGTTGGTGTAATGCTGTTTCGGTTGATTTTCCCTCTCTGTATGCATATTGATCTCGGTGTATTGGTCTTGTAGCCAGTATGCCGTCTCTGATATGTCTGTCGAGAAGTTTCTCAAGAGTCTTCAGCAAAAATGACATTGGACTGATTGGTCTAAGAGCTTTAGCCGTGTCCTGTCCAGATTTTCCAGGTTACTATGAACCCAACTTTAGACAAGTAAGTCGAGAACTCAATGCTACTCAATTAAAAGTGAGTAGGGTCTTACAGAAAAATAATCTATACTCATATCATATTCAAATGGTTCAGCGACTACATCCTGGAGATAGGATTCATAGGTTGGAGTTTTGTTGATGGATCATTGATCATTGACCAACGCTGTACATGTCACTATTGACAGATGGGGTCCAATTCACAAGAGACGGGATAAATAGTTCTCGTTATTCACAGAAGAATATCCCTATGCTATTCGAGAATGTCGTTCCCAGTGGAGGTTTTCGGTTAACGTGTCGATTGGTGTCATAAAAGACCAATGAGTAGGTCCACACTTTTTTGATGGTCTTTTGAAAGGACAAATCTATTTAGACTTTCTCATCTCTCCACTTTTAACTGTCAGTAAGACAACATCTGAATAATGCTTATTGCTTAAGGCAACAGGTGGATAGGACGTGCAGGTCCTATTTCATCGCCCGTTGATTTCCATGTTTGAAGACGATTGGAACAAATAAATTACACAGGGAAAGTTATCAACTGACAACAATTTTTTGATAGAATGATACTAATATTAATAATTTGGCAACAAAAATGTGTATAGGCTGCAGGTTTTAATTTCGAGAATCTCTTTTGAATCATTGTATTTTTTTGAATTCTCATTTATGCGTTCATCTTAACTATATAATCTCAGTTGTTATTTCAAAATTGTGATTCGTTATTGTTATTAGTTACCATTTTTTGTAGTTTAACGTTTGTCTCTATTGTTATTGGACGCAGTTTATTATTTTAGTGATAATTTTTTACTGAATATAGTAACCAATCAAATTACTTAATTTCAAGTCATGTGTCAAATTTCATCCAATCACCGATGTATTACAGCGATAATACCCTACATGTGGTGTTTTCAGTTTGGTGTTTATTTTTTATTAAAAATTAATTAAACGTCAAACTGACAACTGGATTAAAAATGTCGCGAATATTTGGTATTGCATCTGACGATTCAATTTATTCACCAATTTGTACTTTACACAACTGTAGTTTTGAATAAAAATAAATAATATTTGTCTGATTATAACTAATAAATTATTAAACGTTAGATTGACAATCAATTTTTTGATATCTACAAAGTAAAAAATTATCTTATCGAATACTCCTCGGGTCTTGATAAATACTCAAAATTTTGTCGTAGAGAATCCTTCAAGCGTGTTGCTCAAAGATAATAGCCCTCGGCCTGCGGCCTTGGGCTATTATCAAGCAACACGCTTTCAGCATTCTCTTTGACAAAATTATCTCGGTATTATCAAGACCCTAGGGGTATTACTACTGAAAATACTTGAAATTTATAACATTTGCTAAAGTTGATACCTTATTATGTGGTTATGTCACAGATTATAAAGAGAACAGATACGAAAGCTTGACAGAGAACAGTAAAAAGAGAGAGATGGGTGGATATACCCATTTAAATGCCCATAGTCTTATGTCGACTTCGTTCGGGCTGCTTCGCGAAATTTGTCAACAGGGTTGTCAATTTGCATAATATTTCCTTCAATTTACGATCATAGGTCAAATATATTATAAGCATTTTTTTGAGTGTGATTGTTATACAGATACAAATATTCGATAATTACTTGTTTCAAATCAACTTTATTTACATTAAAAGAATTATACAATTAAAAAGATTATAATTTATAAAAATCATACCATGAATACCTATATACTTTTTCCACAAACCACATCTTTGGCAAACATGCACAATAACGGTGACGGCTAATCTAGCCTAACATAATCAAAACGTCAAAACATGCTCAAAATCACTTGTAATCCGTGCTCAAAATTGATAACGACATTTTTGGTTGCTTCATTGTTTGAAGGTGTTCAATCGGCGATATTATATATATTTATAATTGTGTTATTCGACTAATCGATTGTGCGTTGTGGTGATATTAACTATAAAAATATAGTGGTATAGATTATTATTCTTATAAGTAAAATTAATAAACATCACGGCGGAGTGTATTGTTCATACAGATACTGTCCAAATAAATTTTATTCGGAAAGTAAAATAAAGTTCTTCCGATTTTCAAGGGATGAGAGTATATTTATAATTTAATATCCCGGCCTATGAAAAAAGAAATTTTTAAGTTTTTGATATTAACTTAGGTGCTACAAATTATTATCAAAAATTTTCCTTGCATAGGTATATTGTATTCCCTTTGATGATAAATAGATTAGGAATTATTTGTACTTTAAAATTTTGTTGATTTTTGTGATTATTTGTGTGTCCTAAAAATGTATTTGTTAATTAATCTCCAAAGAGTAATGACTATTTATTATAACAAATCATAGGAATGTACATATAGGTATTAAATAAATACATAAATATATATTCGATAATGATCTTTGTTTTAATTCGTGGCGCTGTCTTAAAGATTTCGTGGGAACTTCCAAAAAACTAGATCCGGCACTAGAAATTGTCATTGTCCCCGAGTCAACAGTGCAATTTGGCAAGAAAATCAGAAAATATTTTGAAATGGTAATATCGCGGCCATACCGAGTTAAAGGTCCAAGGTCATTGACGACGGAGCTGAAAATCGTTTGATGTTTTACCGGGATTCGTATCTGTTCTCTTTATAATCTGTGGTTATGTATGTCATTATGGTTGTTCTATTTTTGGTAAGACTGGATCGTTCACTGAAAGTTGAATGAAAGTGCAATAACATTGTTGCATAGGTCGTTTTTATTGGGTAGTTGTGTTATTTGGTCACTTATTAACAAAAAAAAATTATATACTGGCTGCAATTTTTAAAACGAATCCCTAAATTAATTTTTCTAAAGCCGGACGTGGAACTTCAAAGTTTATCTAATACCAGTCGAATGCTTAACAGTAGTGTACTGTATCATGAGAAAAAAGAAAAAAATCGAATGAGCCATGTAAACACTATGGCCAATTTAGTACTTTTTAGTATAGTCAAATGCAGTCTTATCATGCAGGTCATACGATTCATCAAAGTCATACTCACCGTTTTTGTTTTCTTTTATTGCGCTTAATCATAACTTCCAAATAACATCCGTAAGATGAATAAGACAGACTTATGCAATTTTGTCGGGAGGAAAAAGGATGTGTATCAAGTTTTCAGCGATTTTAGAAAGTCTTTCACCAGCGAAGTTTTTATGTAAATGTCAGTTTTTTGAGTTTGACAATTCAAAGTGACAATATGAATAATAAGAAGCAATTTTCCGATATTTTAAATCCTCAGGCAAAAAAATGGTATTTAATCTGATAGATTATTTCGATAATGAATGAAAAAGTGGAAATTCGTCAATCAGGAAACATCAACCATCATCATTCTCTCCGGGTATATTTGTAATCTCACATTTTGGTAACCTCTGTGTCTTCTGATTTGATAAATATGGTTAGTGACCTTTGAACCCGCACGATAAGAGCGCTTTTGACTATAGCCACATGATATTTTGCCTGAGAGACTTCACATATGATAGTACGTAAAGTTCCTATCACGCTGTATAAACAAAATTACAGTAGCTCAACTGTGCTTACTGAACAAGCCAACAAGCTTGAGTAAACACTTGGCTATGTGTGACCCGACCTTAAATAGTCTATTCCCTATAACGATCGAAGTCTTAAAAGCTTTCCCTGAATAATATTCCCGTTTTTAAAACTAAACAACAAACTATCAACAAGTGTATTTCATAATAATTGGGAAATATAGTTTTCATGCAGGAAACTTTTACCACTTGACAACTTTTCCATCGGTGAAAAACTAAAACAAACTATAAAATACAAACAATCAACTTTCGATCTTCCCAAGAGACGTTTTTTTTTCAGTCGGACGCCAAGAAGTAAATTATAATTTATGTTCAACTTTTGCGGTATAAATTGTAGGATAATTGGATGAAAAACTAATTAAGAAGTTTATAAATAAATGAACATAAATGAACTCGACTACTACCAAGTGAGAGTTTGGGTCTTTTGGAAGGCTGACTTGACTTGAAATAGTAAATTAAAAATCAAAAATCGACCGGTTTCGGGAATTTCTAATTTTATTCAGCTAATAATGAATGGACGTTTAATTTTTGGGTGCATAAAAAGCGTGGAACTTTTAGTTATATTACAATATTTTCACCCAAATATAATAAAATTTATTTTACTACGTTAATGCAAAAAACAAAACTTTATTGGACTTTATTCAGTGGAAAAACTAGCTCTTTATTGCTTTAGTGCAATATAAAATTTATTGCACTCATCTGTAATTTTACTACAGCCTTTCATAGCCAACATAAACATTCAATTCGCCATTGTTGTCCATTAAGAGCAACCTAAATAAGACATATAATGGTTTTTGCATGAACGTAGAGAAATTATTGTATGCAACTCGAGCGAAGAGTGTTTGTTGCACGCGAGGTGAAGTTGTCCAACAACAACATTAAGTTTAACAACACGTTACTTTTTGTACTTGTTGCATAATAGTATATTATACTCCAAGGTGACTATTATTACTATTATTATTGACCGAGGACCAAGATTATTTCGCGAGTGGCTTTGCCCCGAGCGGAATAAGGTGCGAGGATTATAAATGTCTTTAACACTATGGTGTATATACAATTTTTTACATTAGGTACAAGTGAGATTTAAGTCAAAATTTAAATATAAATCACAAACGCACCACAAGAAGCGTTTACTCCGTCGTCTGACTGACACTGTCAGTTTTCGATATATTATAAACGTGCTTGTTATCTATTTATTCATTTATTCATTCCAGAAAATTTTTACGATGTTGATACATTATAAAGCCTATAGAGGTAAACAAAAATTACCCATACATAGGACTGGATATACTCAACATCTAACTTAAAAACTACATTTAGACAATGTATTTTGTGTGAAGAGCCAAAAATCAGAGAGAAGAAAGATTTATTATACAGCTAAAAAAAATGATAGAGTTAATTTAAAGCCGTTAAATTTTTGCCTAATAGTATTTTCACTGTATATTAATGATTTAAGTTCTGTTGGCAAATTATTGTTAGTTTTAATAGCTGTTAGCCAGCTACTTTTATTGATTAAGGTTAGGTTTATTCTAGGTAATAAGATTTATTTCTAGTGTCACTTTTAGACTGCATAAGTGTCTTTTCGAGATCATTGTAGTGTAAAATAAGATTCAAATATGAAAGCCTGATGAAGTTTAGTGGTGAGGGGAGATTGTTTGTTCCTTTAAATACTATTTTTAATATTATTTTTTAAAGATTTGACATAGTTACATATATTAGGCGTTTTGCTGCGAGGTACCGGTTAACTACCGATTCAATGGGAACGGTACTATCATTATCCTTCTCTAATGTGTTTTGATTTCTTTATATTGGTTCCTTCGCGAAAATGCGTTGGTCTTGTCTTGGGCATACACAAAATAAAAGTTGGGTTTTGATCATTGATAACTGACGTGCTTGTCCCTTTGGTTATTCGTTTTGATTATTTTTATTTCATTTTTTCATTGATTAATATCGTGTTAATTATATGGATAATCTCATCTCTATAGAGAACCTAGTCCTTACAGATTTTTTACTTCTTGATAATTTTGTACAAATTGAATCAATACCTCAATTTTTTTGATTTATTTGCAAATATCTAGCTTTTTTATATTCCTATATTAGGTTATGTAACTATAAATGTCAACCGTCAACCGCTCCCAAAAACACCTTACTCACCACGGTCCATGAATTTGCGTACCGTTGAAGCAAAAGTTTGAACCGACCTGTCGCGAAAACGTTACGGTCCCGAGAAATTGTGTAACGTTGAGTCAACGGTACCTCGCAGCAGAACGCCTACTATGAAGAAAAGCAGTTATGCCATCAGTTATTTTTGGTTAAGTGCGAATTTTGAACTTAAGGCATTTTTATCCAAATAATTTCGTCTTGAAAGGTAATTTCGAGTAGCAAATATGTTGAAGACAATCTCCTGGGTATACAGTATACTACTATAGTATACTACTATCCCTGAACTTTCAAAATATTTGAATTTGTCCATTATTGACCTAGGTTAATAATAGGAAAATTATTAACCACCAATAGAGAAATTCAAACTCTCAGTTGGCTAGAAGAAGCAATAATTGCCAACTTCACAGCTAGTAGTGGAAAATAGTATATAGACCTACCCAAGATGCTGTCAAATGATTTTCAAGATGGCCGCTGGTAGACACACAAATCTTTTGTTATGATATTATTGTTATTATATTAATCTAAAGGTTCAGTTCTTTATTGTATTGTGATTAATTATAAATAATTCAATGTGAAACCAGAAAATATGCCTACTACTTGTTGTGTGGTTAATTGTGGAAGTCAAGGAGATCGTGATAATGTTAGATTTTATCGAATACCTAGTGAATTACACTATCCACACAAACCTGAATGGAATGAACTATAAAAGATCAGAAGAAAAAGGTGGAAAGTCGACTACTTGAGTTTCTTCAATAGGAGCAGGGTTATTCATGAGTAAGTGAGAATCAATTCCCTGAATAACTCTTATCTTTTCCTTGTATCTTATGGCAATTTCTTTACAGTCACTCTCTAACGTCAATAGATAATCACTTTTATTGGAACAAGCCATTATTTAAACTTTAAGCACGTATAATAGAAAAAAAAACTATTAACACAACTATGCACCTTTGCAAAACGCAGGTAAATGATCTTTTGTGTGTCTACCAACGGCCATTTTGTATGTCAGATGGTCACGTATTCTGGATAGCCTTATTAATTACCAAGTGTCAAAGACGTTACTTTAGTTTTATGAGTTGGGTTAGGTTATGAAACGAGTGACTGAAGATGCTTTGACACCAGGTGCTTACTATACTTTTTTTACGCCCGCGGGAAGATAGTAATATTATATTATAGTAATTATATTCACAAGATGACAGACAATTTTTGACATGTCATTGAAAAATCAAATAATACAGAACTACAAAATTATCACGGAATATTGAATATAAATTACAGAAGATATACTTTTTTTCTCTTATTCTTTTGGGAATCAAACCACAATACTGTTTTTCATTTTTTATTTCGACGTTTCGGTAGCGTTCCAGCTTCCGTTGTCAAGATTAACTAGTAATAAAATTAATGAAATAATTTTTGGTCCTTATCTGACACAACGAAAAAATATGACAACTAGACAATCAAAATATTATTGAGGTTTAATTCCCAAAAGAATGAGTAATGCCACAAGGAACTTACAGGAGATACAGAAGATATACTTGATATGACGCATATATGACGTTCAAGGAGCGGAAGATAAACGAGATGTGACTTTTCCCAATTTAAACACTAGTACGTGCTTAAAGTTACGTTTTGTAAAAGTCAAATCCGTGTTTTAGATGACGGAAGTAGAAAAACAACTATTAAAATACCTAGTATGTAGATCCTATACACTTTTATTGGAAATTAATTTAAATATTCCAATTTTAGAAGCTACGCGACCGTTTTGACGCTCAACAAAAATAATAATCCAATAGCTCGACAATAGAATTCACAAGTTACTCAGTTTTTACTTCTATCGGTAGTCCCAAAAGACTGCCCCGGATGTTTTTTTCCAAGTAAGTGCCGTGCTTAAAATACTGAATGTCCCGGAAAATACCCTAACATACATAACGGTTTTTATAGCTGCTATTGAATCATGCCAATAGGCTGTAATGACGATTTACAATCCTACGGGGAATAAAACTGGATTGATAGGGAAAACAGAGTTGTTGTTAAGTGATTCCGATAAAATTCGATGAAAAAAATTATTTGATTTCAGTATGAAATGAAGCGCACTTCCAACAAGTTTCCAGTATAGCTTCGAAGAACTGAAAAGGAGATGTTTTGCTGTACAATGTGCTTCAATGCTGTAAAGTTCTGCCTCGGTTACAGGACGTATCTTAATTTTCTTTTGTTTAAATGAATAATGATCTTAATAATTATAATAATAGATCTGCAGATATCTTGTATTTATTATATTTATTTATTTGGACTGATGTTCACTGGGATCCAAGTGATCTATTGTGCCTCCTTACTTCTACTTAGCTCCTGAGGAGAGTCTCAGAAACTAGTAGCTGCTTTAGTCCTATTTCCGGGAGGAGTTTTAGGATATAATATATGCAGGTTTCAACTTAGGTAAATGTTCCTCTTCTATCCAGTAATCTCTCAGGTGCTGTGCTCTACAATTCTAAGTACTGAGCAGTTGGAAAGTATGTGGATGGAGGTTTCTTTGTCCATGTCACAGAATCTATATTATTCTCCCTTCACTATCTTGAGCTTTTTACTTTCACTCATGCATTCATTTTATCTCAACAGGTTGTAGTCACCCAAAAGAGTCTTTGATTGTATAAGCCCTACAAGATCTTTCCAATGGTCAGAGATTCTCTTTTTTTTTCCGCTTCACCTATTTCTCACAATATTACATTGGGGCTGATTCCGCAAAAGGGTTCAGGCCCCCAGAAAGGTATTTCAGTCCCCCTTTTTGCTAGTTCATCTGCTATTTTATTTACCCCTATTCTCCTATTCTCGCCTAGTGCAGATAAGAACGAACAGCTTTGAAGGTAGTCTCCAGTATGTATCTTTTGCTTCAGTAAACCAAAGAGCAGTTCCTAGCTACAAGCCAACTTTTTTCCATGCTGCATCTTTTCGATGTCTGCAAGAAAGATCTGGAGAGTACGACGGGTGATGAGCCGATTTGGAGCGTGGCTCAATCAGTTTCATCATCTTTTCCATCTATTAGAAACATGTTATCTTCTTGATGGGGTAAAATTTTTTTTGTATATCGTATTGATACCTGATATTGATATTGATACGTTATTGATACTTTCACCTTTCGCGAGATGAATATGAATGGTATAACTTTGCTAGCTAGTTTTTGGGTTTTTAGTCGCTTTGGGTGATATTTATTGTCTGCTGTCTACTCAGCTGGTGATGTTTTTGATTTATTGTAACTTACCATAACAGAAAATCTTTTTTTATTTTGCTTCAACAGCTCTGAATCATCGATGAGTTGTTTTTTGGTCCAGCTTAAACATGAGCTCAAGGGACTCCTGCGGGACTTGAGCATACAGTATCCATTAAAGGTTCATGAAGCAACTGTTAACATTAAAGAACAATGTTGAGTCAACACATAACTTATCATGCATTGTTTTGATATAGTCAATAGCGCTCTTATCGTGCGGGTTCAAAGGTCACTAACCATATGTATCCAATCAGAAGACACAGAGGTTACCAAAATGTGAAATTACAAATATACCTGGAGAAAATAATGATGGTTGATGTTTCCTGCACACTGGTTGACGAATTTACACTTTTTCATTCATTCTCGAAATAATCTATCAGATTAAGTACCATTTTTTTTTGCTTGAGGATGCAAAATACCGGAAAATTGCTCCTTATCATTTATATTGTCACTATGAATTGTCAAAGTGACAGAACTGACATTTAAATAAAAACTTCGCTGATGAAAGACTTTTTAGAATCGCTGAAAACTAAATACATATCCTTTTTTCTCCCGTCAAAATTGCATAAGTCTGTCTTATTCGTCTAACAGATTTCATTTGGAAGTTATTATTAAACGCAATAAAAGAAAACAAAAACGTTGAGTATGTCTTTGTTGAATCGTATGACCCGCATGATAAGACTGCATTTGACTATAGTAACAAAGTTGGGGACTTTTTTTTGATAAAACCCAAAGTTGTGGGGAATGATTCAGGAGATAAACAATAACACAATAATTAATCAAGTTACTTGTAGTTACCAAATTTTATTAACAGTTAATCAATTTATAAGAAACTTTCGGTCATTGCCTTTATGTAAATCTTATGCGTCTTCAGAATCTATAACCTTCAACTAAAGTGGATGGTTCCATAAAACATTTCATTCCAGACTGAAAGTCACAAAAGTTATTGATTCATTCACTTTTAGCCTTGACAATAAAAAAATCTTATATATCCGCATAATTGGAAGATATCTGTGGAAGATCTGAATAAAAAAATGTTGGTTTATCTCGAATATAAGCTGTACCTATACCCCGGCACTAAATTTATAGACCTTTTATATGAAAATATTCCCCTTGAGCTTTCATCCTATGGCCTATAAAGTTTCAATATTTCCAGAGTAACTGCTTTATAGGGGTGCTCATATTCCTATATTTTCAGATGGGTCGTCTTAATCCAATCTAATCAATCTTGTTTAACAACATACTTCAACACACTGTTCTGTAAACAACTGTGAAAATATGTAAGTAATCGCCTCTTATTTTCTAAACCTGGTTTTTATTTATTTCATTCAGCCGCTCTATCATGGCAAGTGGTGAAAGAAATGACTACAAGTATTTTATAGTTCTAGTACAAAGACTATTTTTTTCTCCAAGATTTTGGCACTGGAAGAGCCAACAGGCCAGGACCCGTATCTTTGAACGTTCGACTAAATGCTCCCACGTATTTCATGTGATGGGAATGGATTTGTTTTATTCGAGCAGTATCTTCGAAATCTCGAATGTCTTGCAATGAATGAATTTATCAGTCGTATCAGTCCCACATGGGAGTAAGCGAATAGTGTCTCGCGCAGAACGTCAGAAAAACAAAAACAAATGAATATCAAACATAACCTGCTGTGGATATACCGTGTCATAGATAGAGAAATCATAGCGATATTATTATAAGTTTTTTGTTAAATAATACTACTGAAGAAAAATGAACGCAGATGAAGCTTTTATGCATCAAATAATTGATGATTTGCAAGATGCTGAGGAAGTGGCTGAAGATACTGATAGAAAAGATCCCTTTACATTAAATGATCGGCAATTCTTGGAATTATATAGGGTGGATAAAGAAACTGCCCGTGATGAATTCGAAGAGAATATCTTTTGGGCCAAATTCAACTTCATATTGCCTTTACGTAAAAGAATTACAAAACAGAATAAAAATAAACCAAAAGCTACATGTAATCTTCTTCCTCTCACGTGCTTTTTAAACTACTCTCACACTATTCTAGAGTACACTTTACCTAAAAAATGACACATAAGATCTACAAAGCTGTTCGCCACTGTGTTTGGAAGATATTGCTATTTGAATTTTCGAGTACCGTTCGATTCGTGTGAAATCATTCGTACGAACAAAATCCATTCGACGTTCTCGCAAATAGTCGAATGTTCAAAGATACGGGTCCAGCTATATTTAAGGTTTTTGTCAATTTTAGAGTTAAAATTTTGTGTTAGATATAGATATCGTTAGTATTTTCCTGATACATTTTTCATTTTCAAATGGATACCTATTTTTCACTTCAATTACTCATTTATATTTAATGTTTATAATTTTTTTCAATTTATGTATATCTTTTTGATTCCAGGCTTAGAATAGTTTGTTTTGGGTTAGCACTGCTACTTACATAATAATATGTATGTTATTACTTTTGATATAATGATATAATATGTTATGAATATTATTGTCTTCCAATGTCTGCAGATTTCCTAAATTTTTGGGTAACTTAATATTTTGACATAATAAAGCTTGGTATAATTTGTCTATTTCTAACTTTTTCAGAATAAACCCTAGTAGAGTGTGTTGTAAGTCGACAAATTCATCACAAACACATTTATTATTATTTATTATACCAATTTTGTTCTTCCAGGATACATTGCATGATTGCTTAGCATTCGACAAATCGTCCTTATGAAGGATCTGTTATGTTCTTGATGGAACCATGGTTTTTGTTGCACCCTAGACTGAATCCATTTATAGAATTTCCCACTTTCTCCTTGAATATATTTTACAAAAAGTATGAGAAAATTGATTGTACTGATTCAGTCATTTTTATCAACACAGTCACACAAAATCTTGTCTTAGCCAAAAAAGTTTAGGAAAGAACATTTTGCTGTGCATTTTCTCAGTGTATCACCAATTTCACTCGCAATCTCTTTCAATTGCGTCAACTCTTCCGACTATAGGTTGACTATACTCTACATGTATGATCTCTATGGATAGAACCAGTACAGGTGCTGGAATTCTTTGGCTGACTACGAGAGTTCAACAGGATCGTATTCAGCCAAATTCGAAAAGGCTATGGAGTTAATAATCACCAGCTTCTTTTTCTAACTGAAAATACTTGAGAACTTCCATAATGCTGATGCTTTTCGTGTAACTAGGCATATTTTTGTATTATTTAAATAGATATAACAATAAGATTAATATTCACTTTTCATAAATAATAGAATTAACCGTAAACAACAGAGTACAGACCTGACGAGAGCTGTCAGTGGGACAGTAGAAAAAAAAGTAAGACACATTGCCAATACGAAAGGTACGTCTGCATCCTATTTTAAGCGTTGTTATTTCTCCCAAATGATAGGTCGCTCTTGCGCGTATCTAAGCATCAACTAAGTAATCAAATTTTTCAAGTCAAACATTGGGGTTAACGTTTGTAATACATTTAAACGGTTTATTATTGTGATATTTTGATTGGGATTAATCATAGACCTGCCTTTTTCCCATTTATCCCAACGTAATGTGCTAGAAGGACATAAACAATCTATGGAACACACCAAGAAGGGTATTATATGAGCTCTAATTCGGAAACAAGGATTCAAAAAGTTGTGCCAATTCGTTCAGTTTGTTCTAAGTAATATTTAAATCAAATAATCCAAAAATAAATCAGGATTTTTTGGGACGACAATTTTTTGGAACAAATAGTTTCAAAGCTGGTAGACGAAAATTTAAAACGTCAGTCGGTCGGTAGAGATATGTCAGTACAGGCAAGAGGCTGCAGGTACATTTACAAATTCTCAAACATAAATTATTTTGCTGAAAGGAACAATAAAATGTTGTGTAGAATGTGAAAATAAAAATAAATCTTGATTTTGTTCAAATTGTAAGTAATTTGAATGTTCACAACATACCAAAATATGGTGCAGAGCTTGCACTAAAAGATGAGTGCAGGATTCAATAACTAAACTTGAAAACTATGTAAACAGTTCTATTTCAAGTGAAAAGCACGTGAGAACACTTTAGAGATTATCACCAAAAACATTTACTCATGCAAAATTGATATGTGTGGATAATAGCGTGGATTGTCTACTTTTCACGTAGCAGCCATAAGCAATAAAATTAGAGTATATATTTAAACTAGTTCTCTTATCGCTATTGCTTTGAAAGTTTTGAAACTATTCTGAAACGAACCGAAACTACAATTGCAAAAGTTACGCAGGTTTCATCGATATAATACATATATACACGATACATGAGTTATAATTTTTTATAGAATACTAAATGGGAAATAGTTATTTTCCTAACTAGTGCGGAAAGTGATACTTTCCCGCACGCGACTGCAGTTGACCCGAACGACGCGAAGCGGAGTTCGGGCAAGCGGTCAAGGGCGGGAAAGACAATTTACACATGAATTAGGAACATTATTTTTTCTACGACCGTATATACAAAAAAGTATACCAACCCATTTTTCAAAATTTATTTTATTCCAACATACATATACCTACAAAACTTTAACCAAAAACTATTATCATTATTATAAATATTAATATTAGAAACACAATTTGTTGCATTCTGTAAATTACTTAAAATTGCCGGTCCAGTGGAGTTATTTGGTGTAACTGGTAAGTGGATGACGTTGATGATGAT
>CAJUYH010000737.1:0-58385 GCA_910591685.1 Galerucella tenella
ATCCGCCAAAATAAACAGTACCGAAAATAAAAATATAAATTAATTTTCAATTTCTGTAATGTAAGTGTTCAAAATGTTCACCACTTCGACGCAAACAAGCTTCATATCGATTTTGTAAGTCAATAAACATATTTATAAAAAGTGGTTGATGTAACTGCCGAAAAATATTTTGTATTCTTTCCCGTAGTTCGGCAATATTCGCCGGCGGATTTTCCGAGTGAAATATTTTGTCCTTCATTATGCCCCAAACAAAAATTTAGTTGATATTTTATTGACACCTGTTCTAAGCTTGGACCATCATTACGACCTTTTCCGTATGAACGAAAATAATGCTCTACCAAAAAAACTTTTTCTTCTGTTGTTAGAACCATTTTTAAATCAAATTTAACTGCAGCGTACTATTAATATATCAACTAATGACAATTAAGTCAAATGTGACAAATCCATATTACATAAACAACTCCACAGCACTCTCTGTTTCGGTACTGTTTATTTTGGCGGATACCTTATCACCAACGGTTCCAGAATTTCCAACTTAACAGAAAATAACATTTATTAAAATAGTTCACGCATATAAATTAGCTCATATAACAACACTTCATAAATAACATTGTAACTTAAGTGCACAACAGATGCATAGTTACACTGTTGGCTCACAATACCGACCTCTCGGTAAATTCGTTGCCACCATCTGACGGCGAAATTTACTTCGGCCCGCGCTCATAGGTCATTGGTCAAATAACGCGTGTTTCGCTGGCTTCCTGTCACACACTTTCGTCCCATTCAACCAAACACTTCCACAAACTGCAGGTCACCGAGCAGAAAGATATTTCAGATCAAAACCTAAGGTTGGATGGTATTGGTGACGCCGTGGCGTGAAAACAAACTGTTTGGATAAAAGGTTTTGAGATCAGATTTTGCCAATTTTTCCGTAAAAGTTTGATCTCCTCATCCAGCCTCCATGTGCTCTATGTTTGCGGAAAAGTGACATTATAATATATGTATCTATTTGGGGTGATATTCACTGAAACCTGAAAGATTTACTGTGCCTCCTCACTTCTTCTCAGTTTTGGGAGAGAACCTCAGTGTAATGAATGTATCCTACTATGGATACTTGGTAAATTATAGGTGTGGAAGGGCCTCTGAATAGGTGGTGTTGCTGGTCACTCGGTGTGTCATCTTACATGAATAAAACAACTATCTGTAGCACTGGTACATGTTCTGTTTATTACTTTACTTTACTAGTATACATTAAACTACTTATTACTAACACTAATATTTATAGTAATTGTAATTATTAAAATGATTAGAATAATTGGAATAATTAGAATGGAATTAGAATGGATTGAATCCTAAAATACTATCGTTAACATATTTATACGATGAGTCAAGTTCATCATTGGTAAATATAAATAATACTGTTTATGTTTATTTCACGCTCTGAACTTGACTTCGTACGTGCAACCTTCCTATTTATAAAACGATTCATGATTCATTGGAATTAGCTTCAAGGGAATTTATTATTTATATTATTGAAACTTATTGTTTTGACTAAAAGACTAAAACTAGTACCTCCCTTAGTACTATTTCCCGGAGAAATTTCAGGATATCTGCGGCTCCAACTCAGGTGAATGTTCCTCTTCTATCCAGTAATCTCCCAGGTGCTGTGCCATAGGATTCTGGAGTCCTGTGCAGCTAGAAAGTATGTGGATGGAGGTTTCTTTTTCCATGCCACAAAATCTACATTCTTCCTTCTCCACTATTTTGAGGTTTTTCAGGTGCCCATTTAGGCGACAATGTCCCGTTAGGATCCTTGTTGGCTGTAGTCACCCAGAAAAATCTTTGATTGTCTAAGCCCTACTGGATCTTTCCAATGGTCAGATCTTGTCTTTTCATCAGATTCACCTATTTCTTCCAATATCATTGGGACTGATTCCGCAAAAGGTTTCAGGTCCGCAAAAGGTTTCAGGCCCCCAAAAGGGTATTCCAGTCTTCCTCTTCGCTAGTTCATCTGCTATTTTATTTTCTTCTATTCCACTGTGTCCTGGAATCCATATAGTAAGTTCTTACTAGTTCTTACCTAGTTCACTGAGTTTGTCTAGGCATTCCCACACCATTTTAAAACTGATTACACAGGAGCTCAGTGCTTTAATGGCTGCTTGACTATCCGACATTATATATATATATCTTCTATATCCCTCATCAATATTTAGCTGGGCGCACTTTCTTATGGCGTCGATTTCCACTTGAGAGATACTTGGGGTTTTTCCTAAGCATCCAGAGTGTTTGATTTCTGGCCCGACTACTCCTGTCCCAGTTCCTTCTATTTCTTTTGAGCCATCTCTGTACCATTGAAAGGCACTCTTTCCAAGTCTGGTAATGGTATTTGGATCCCATTCCTTCTTGCTGCTTGATTCCGTAACGAATTTCTTTGGAAAGTTATACCTTTTATCATACCGTCTTGTGGCATGACCCAAGTTGTCTGATTTCTAAAGAGTGAGGAGGTGGTATTTTCATTAGACAGTAGTATAGTTGCCGCAAACGGTAAACTGCCGATAAAATCTTTCGCCTGTGACTATATAGGTTTGTTCCAACAACTACCTTCTGATTAGTACGTGAACGTTCGTGAACTTATTTATGTACGAATCAAACGTTCGTGAACCTGCACGTGAATTAATCCATGAACATCATACCCTATGCATTGTTGAAACGATTCTACGATTCATTTTTAAACTGTTACCACATCCAGGAACTTTATTACAACCCTATAAGTTCACGTTTTATTTATGTTTATTTACCATTACCCAACCTTTAGGGCGAGTTGTATCAAACACTTTAACTCGGTTTAATGATAATTGATGTTTAGACTGTGGCTGATTGATGTATTTATTATCAACAATTACATCAGTCTACACATCAGTCATCATTAAACCAAGTTTAGGTGTTTGCTACTGTTTGATACAACTCGCCCTGGAACATCAACTGACAGTTTGGACGAACGGTTCTACATCCAGATCTCTGATGAAAATGATCGTTCACCGACACGTTCATGAACGTGTCCAGTTTTTGTTGGAACGCATTTTTATCAGTCCGTGGAATTGTCGGAACTTGTTGGAACAGAAATTTTGTTATGCGCATGATCGTGACGTTCATGTACGTATCATTTCGCTTAGCGGATTGCGGATTGTGCTGAAGTATTATTGCAACTCATTAAATGTCACCTTTCATATTTCAACTCAATGCACCTCCATGTTAGAATCAATTTTGGTTAGCACAAGCTAGCCTTTATCGAGTTTTATGATGATTGACTTGATACTAATTATCTGTCGTCCTCAATCAAACATCATTTTTGCTAACAAATCACTTTGCATGTTTTGTTGGTGGACATATCCAATCAATATTGTTAAAGTGTTACTGTTTTCTGACTTCCCTCATACTTGACAAAAACATTCTAATGTTCAATAGCACTACATTATTAAAGTGGTGTGAGGTGAGATGGAATTTAGCCGGGTGTATGTACAACAAACAGGTGTTTGTAGGTCCCATTTAGGAGTCGATCCCTCATTCAATAACAGACGGATGCGTGACATTTTAGTGAGTATACTGATATCCACTATACAGGGTGGCCCGACGGAAACGAAACAAAGCCATTATCAGGGAATGCGTCAACATTTAAATGAAACAGAGATTTTGATAAAAATCCCGGTATTTTTGACTTTACCACTATCACCCCCAGACAGGGGTTAGCATACCCTTGAAACATTTGAATGACATTAGGGGTCGAGTTATGTATCGTCTTAAAGCCATTTGAACTCCAAAATTTGTCAAAATTGTGAAATTGACACATGGGTAATTGAGTACGCCAATGGTTGAAGTGTTGATTTTCTTGCTTTGTATTGTTCTTGTAATTTGGTTTTCAAATTTGTAGAAAACAAATGGATACGATACGGGCACACAAAGAACGTGAAACTGGTGGATTCGTGTATCGAGGTGAAGTTTTGCTCAATTGTGTTTTGTGTTTTTGAAATTGAAGAGTTTAGTCCATTGCGGGTAGGGTAAATATAATTTCGCTTTATTTTATAAACAATAAGTGTGCAAATGAGTGTGTAAACAGGTCAGTGGGAAATATGTTCTAGAGTTAGTGAAGAAATTTCAATGGCCGTTTGCACCAATTGATATTTAAGTAGACTTAAAGTTAAGTGGCGCTTTGGGAAAGTTTTGTTTTGCACCATGAACAACTGGTCATTTAAAGCTGCACCTAGCTGAGCTTAGAAAATCGCTCGCTTATTTTCCACTTATCCTCAAAGTGGAGATTTCTAACCTAACATTCTTGTGTTTCCATTGACATACATGTCAATGATTTTTCTGTTTTCGGGTTTTCGTTTTCCGTCTTCCAATTTCAAGTGTGTTTTTTTATTTTTGAAGAGGGATGTTTATGGAGGATGATCTGGAAGTTATTGGATATTAATGAAAATGAATTTCCAAGAAGACGGTACAATCGTAAAAACTATTATAAAGAATTGGATGTAAAAACCTTTTTCCAAAGGTTTCGCCTGACCAAGCCAACTGTTTTACAGTTCGTAAAAATGCTAGAAGATTCTTTCGAGCATCCGGACAATTTGTAAGCCCAGACAGGCCATCAGTTTTCTTATTTTCAATAACCTCTTTGTATTTTGAAGCTAAGGATATTAGCAACTCTTTTTCCCGAACTGTATAATTTGCCGATCTGATTTTCTTATTTTTTACTGTGTTTTCCATTATAAACTATTTTCTTATTTAAAAAACAAGAATAAAATTCTTTGATTTTCAAAGATTTGACTTAACAGCTTTTATTACGTTATTTCAAACTACAAAAACGAAAAGTCACTAATTACCGTACTGTATAAGTCGGAAGAGTTTTTAAAAAGAATTTTATTATTATAATATTACAATTGAACTTAACAATGTTATGACAAAAATTAGAATGAATGTGAATTACAATGTTCTGCAATTTATATGCTCGGTAATAATTGCTGACAGTGCACCGAGGCTGATGTAATACAACTCCCTTATGGTATAACATAGGGTGGAGGTCCTACCATAACTCCTCCCTTATTAGAGAAAGACTTCGGGTTCCAAAGGAGAAGGCTTTTCTTGGGGCTTTCGTAGTTTCTTGAAGGTCTTCTTAAGTTTACAGATCCACAATAGGTACGATGCTGCAGTTAATATTAGAATAATTATAAATGTCTATTGTAACCAATTAATGGATCTCAAATTGTCAATATCTTCGATTGATAATGGATTGGTTGCTGTTAGATCGTTTTGAAGTGTGTGAATATCTTCTAATGGAATATTTTCAATAGTCAAAGGTTTTTGTTCTAGAACTCTTTGGGACTTGAAGTTTTCCATTTCAATGATTGGAAGGAATAACGGTTGGCCAAATCTTCTAGTTTCTTTGTTTCCGAATTTGTAGTTTTGGTACTCAATGCTGCAATTCTTGGGAATCTGTATTACGGAGTTGTCACTAATGGTGAGGAAGTTCTCGTCTGGACAGTTAGTTTTTATTTTTAATTTTTCACTTGTGATGACGATCAGATATTCATCGTTAATTTTATTGAATATCTGTGACGGATGCTTAATAGGTACGTGTTCACATGAAGTTTCAATGTCTTGGATAAGGTCTTTAATACAGTCTTTGGTTTTCACGTTCAGTTGCACTTGGGGACAGATATAATTTTTTCCTAGTAGGGTACACGGGTCGTCCATATACTGATGAATTTCTTCACTTAGAGCCAAAAAAGGTTTTTTGGGTATAGTTATAGTGTCGCTTTTGGTAGGGATAGGATAAAGATGGTAGTATTTGAATACACTGGGGTGAATGAGGGGAAATTCTGTGGCAAATATTATATTATCAGCAGTGAAGTAACAGGTTGCATGAATTACTGAATACCATGAGTTAATATCTAGATTTAAAATTTCGTTGCTTCTGTAATTATCATTCAATTCATTTAAAATCACTTTTAAATTTTGATGTGTCAAAATATCTGGGTGTATTATATGTAATTTGGCAAACGTGATGGCGTTTTCCAAATTTTCGATAAGTGTGTTGATAGTATTGGCATTTAGGAATATTTGGTCAAGTATACTAGAATACATGAAGAATTTGTAAAGTTCGTTTGTGATATTATCTAAATAAGCCTTATAATCTACGATTCGCTTAGCTATTATTTTTTCATTACTAACAATAGAATCTAAAGCTGTTGAATATTTCTTTGTTAATTTTTTGGGTAATGAAATTTGTACATTCACTTCCCGGACTATTTTTTGTTGATTATTTTGCAATAAATTTAAAGCATTTTCGATTTTTTCTCCATCTGTTGCGTCTAGAGTTCCGAATAAAAATTTGGATATGCTACCGCCTGCATTGATGAGTCCGCGTTTTTGTTTTGAAACGTTTAATGATCTAATATTATCGAATTTATTCAATAGTTCATCAATTATATTCATTAGGTAATCAAGTTTTGGTTGTAAATTTAAATTATGTGAAAATTTTTCCTGATTAATTGACATATTCATATTATGGCATAAAACAATTAATTTTCTAATTTCTTCTTCAAGCACTTTTATGTCTATATTTTGTAAAAAAATATGTTTACTAGTAACTATGTTTGCAAGGCCAAGTTTAAAGGGAAGTATTCCAGGAGTAAGACTTATGTCAACAACTTTGATTTCTTGGGCGCTAACTATCATCAACATTGCTATCAGCTTCCACATTGTTCCGAGTTTCAGCATTTTCTGGATTCTGAAAACAATGAGGTGTTCTTAATTCTTTAATATGTACTTCAGATTTTTTGTGTTTTTTATTCACAATTTCAACCTTATTATTATCCAATAACTTAGTTATAGTGTAGGGTGCTATAAATTTATTATTCTTTTTGTTCCTATAATATGGATTTTTCTTATAAACTAATTGATTAATCTTAAATTTTAGGTTTTTATCGCCAGCTGTATTATGTTCTGTTACAACTTTTTGTTTATCATTTTCTAAATGTTCATTTACATTTTTGTAAACGTGCTTCAGTTTTTCTCTGTGATTTTCCACATAGCTTGAAAATAGTTCTTTATTTTGAAATATTTCGTCAGGATTACGAGAATTAGTGTGTCCAAATACGAGTTCAAATGGTGTGAATCCAGTTGCACTATGTATTGAACTATTATAGGCAAGAACAGCGTAATTGATTAGATCGGTATCATTGGGATAAACTTCTTTTAAAATACGTAAGTGCTCGATAAGTGTCGAATGAAATCTTTCTATTATACCATTGGATTCATGATGCCCTGGAGTCGTGAAATGTACTTTAATTTTGTGTAAGTTGAGAAGTTCGCGAACTGTATCGTTTTTAAATTCAGTACCACTGTCTAATATAATTTTTTGTGGGACTCCAAAACTGCAAAAATATTTAGTTAACGCGTCGCAAATATGTATGGCTGTTTTGCCAGTGATTGATATTGATTGTGCAAATTTTGAAAATGGGTCCACTACAGTTAAATAGAGATTTTTATTGTAGTGAAAAATATCGGTATGTAAAATCTCAAATGGTTTTGATGCGGTTTCTGTTAAGTTTAGAGGGACATACGGGGGTTTCCTAGAATATTTAGTTCGTTGGCAAATGTCACATGCATTTATGTATGTGCTGATTGTTTTCTTCATATTTATCCAAAAATAATGTTGTTTTAAATAATTTAGTGTTTTTTCGATACCACGATGATTGGTTTTCCCTTCATGTCTAAATTTCACCAACATTATTTGTTCGTCGGCGTCTTTTATCGTATTTATTAACCGAGTGCACATAATTAGTTTTAAATAATCTTTCCGAAAGTTTTCCGAATAAATGTGTACAAATTGCGGGATAAATCTTCCATTTTCAAAATAGATGTGATAGGTAGAGTTGTGTTTTAGGTAATTTTTTAAAAGATCTATAATTAAATCTGAATTATTTTCTATAGGTAAAGTAACAGTAATTATATTTTGTTTGAAATATTTTTCTGATTTGACTGTTAGTTTTTGGTTGTTGCGTTCATAGACTAAAATTTGATTATTTTTATTATTGATTATTTCATCTAAAATTGGTATACCTTCATTTTCGATTTCTTTTGAAAGAGAACGTGCCGTTTGATCAGAATCTGATTGTTCACTATAATTGTGAATTGATTCCGTATTGTTTGGGGGAACTAATTGAACGTCTGATAAAATATTAACTTTGGGGATATAATTGCTTGGACCACTTTCCTCGAAATCTTTATCAGAGATATAATTTCGTGGGTCGTTTGCTATTTTTCGTTCTTTATTTATGTCACCTGGGTTATTTAATATTGATTCTGTTTCTAAAGTATTTACTTGTACTCGACTTAAAGCGTCAGCATTGCTGTTTGATTTTCCTGGTTTATAAGCTATTTTATAATCAAATTCTTCTAATCTAAGGCGCCACCTTACTAATTTTGAATTCGGCTCTTTTAAATTGAATAGCCAAGTTAAGGGTCTGTGATCAGTGACAATGGTAAATTGTCTACCGAAAAGATAAGGCCTAAAATACTTACAAGCCCATGTAATGGCAAGAAGCTCTTTCTCTATTGTGCTGTAGTTTTGTTCGGATTCATTTAGTGTTCGTGACGCATACGCCACAGGTTTATCCTGGCCAATAGTGCCTTGGAATAAGACAGCTCCAAGTGCCACATTAGATGCATCTGTTGTCAGTATAAACGGTTTTTCAAAGTCGGGATATTGTAATACTGGGTTATTACATAAATTTTTTTTACAAGTGTTGAAGCTTTCAATAAATGCTTGATCATGAATGACTTTTGCGTTCTTTTTAAGACAAAGTGTCAACGGTTTGGTGATTTTTGCCAGATCCTTTATGAATCTGCGGTAATAGCCAATTAAACCTAGGAAAGATTTAACTTCTTTATCTGTTTTGGGAATGGGAAAGTTTTGTACAGCCGAGATATTATCCGGATTTGGTTTCACGCCCTCAGTTGATACGACATGTCCCAAATAGGAGACTGATTTTTGTAAAAAGTCAGATTTATCTAGCTGTACCTTAAAATTTGCCTTGCGTAGGCGATCAAAAACACCTTTCAATCTCGAAATGTGTTCTTGTAGGGATGTGCTAAAAATAAGTATATCATCTAGATATATTACACAAATATCATTATTTAACCCTCTCAGGACATTGTCCATGACACTCTGAAAGGTAGCAGGTGCATTTTTAAGACCGAAACCCATACGGGTAAATTCGTATCTTCCATTTAGAGCTGTAAAGGCTGTTTTAGGTATGTCTTCTTCTTCAATTTGTATTTGGTGATAGCCGGATGCTAAATCTAGTGTTGTAAAATAGTTTGCCCTACCTAATTTATCTAATAAATCTACAATATTTGGGATTGGGTATTTATCATTAATAGTTTTTTCGTTCAACTTTCTATAATCTATAACTAATCGATAATTTTGTTCTCCAGTTTTTGAATTGAATTTTTTTGGAACAACCCATATATTAGAACTATAAGGACTAACTGAATGTCTAATTATACCTTGTTGTAACATTTTGTTTATTTGGTTACACACTTCTTCTTTGTGTATTTCAGGAAAGCGATATGACTTACTAAAAACTGGTTTATCATCTGTTAACTTGATTGAATGTTTAATTTCGTTTGAAAAACTTAAAGGAATTTTATCTGAATAAAAGATATCTCTATACTCAAAACATAACTTAGATATGGTTTCTTTTTCTTCGGAATTACAGTGTTTCAAATTTAGTTTAGATAAATTTTCTCTCAGAATCTTATCAACATTTTGATTCACACTGTAATCTTTGTTATTTGGCATATAATTTAATTCGTTTACATTTAATATTTCTACATTTGAAGGTGTTGAAATGATAATCTTCTGTGGATTATCAGTATAATTTGATATTGTGGTTAATGCAAAAAAATTTTTTATGTTCACAATTCCCGTGTGAGTTACGAGATTCTCGGCGAACTTGATCTGTTCTAGTAATCCAAATCCATTTTCCTGATTCACGGGAAGTCTAACAACTTGCTCTGTGTTTCCAGGAATTGTTATTATATAATTATTTGATAATGTATTATTTTTATTTATTTTAGAGGAATTGTTGAAAATTAAAGGTATTTCAATACGAGGGGTAATCAATAGTTTCGAGTCGATATTAATGATAGCCTGTAATTTTTTCAATAAGTCCATACCTATTAAACCTTGGTAATTATTAATTATTATTAATAATTGAATATATAAAATTTATGAGTACCACATTCATTAAAAATTTCAAATATTGGTATTATTACTATTTCGTCATGAAACGTTATATCATGAGATGTTTGAATCTGGAAATTTTCGCGTTTTCTTAAATTGGGGTAAAAACTTTCAGAATTTATTAGACTACGTGAACTACCTGTGTCTACTAAAAATTTTGCATTTAATTGGGGTATATGAATAGATGGTAGTTCGGTTTCAAATAAATTATTGATTTTTATCACATTTGTTGGTTTGGTGGTGTAACACTGTGAAAATTTATATCACCTGCCAACATATCGGACTGATAATCGTTGCAATCAGTTTCTTCATTAGGACAATATACATTATCGGTTGTATTTCCGTTATCATAAGTATTATTGAATTGGTCTTTGATATTGACGTTTCGGTTACTTTGGGCTGTTTCTATGTTATAGAGTTCTTGGTGAGTAAAATTTTTGGGACCGGTACTTTGAAAATGATTTCTATTGGAGTTATGTCTTTGAATAGTGGGATTTCTGGTAGAAACAGACATTGGTTCAGGGTTATTTTTTGGAGTTTGGCCTGTAGGTTTGAATACATTAGTTCGGGGTCCAAAAACTTGGCGATTAGTGAAATATTTAGGTGCAGGCATATTCTGTCTTGCCTGAATATTAATGGGTTGTGAAGGAAAATTGCTATTTTGAATATCTTGACCATAAGATTTAGTATTACCATAATTTTGGAAATTCTGATTTGGATATTGATTGGGTTTGGGAAATTGGTGGTTTTGATTATAGGACATATTTCTGTTATTGGAATTTTGTCTGGAATTTGTATTTTGAATAAAACCATATTGTTTTTGACTTAAGGTGAAATTTTCTTCTTCTACGACGTATGACATGGCTAACTCTAGTGAGTCGGGATTTCTTAATCTAACCAAATCTTGTGTACGACCTGTTAAGCCGCGAATAAAAGTTTTTAGTGATAATTCATCATAATTTTTAATTCGGAATTTGCGTTCCTCTACACTCAAATTCATTGATACTAATTTTGAAGCAATCGAGCTTCTGGCTTTTTGAATTCTTTGCCCAAATGTGAAAAATGATTCATTTCTAAAAGGTGTCATAACTATTATGTCTTGAACAAGACAATCTAGGTTTCTTTGATCCCCAAAATAAGCCTAAGTAAATGTTTTAGATCGTTCCAAGCCCTAATTTCTGGTCTAGAACCCACTAACATAAGAGCATTGCCAGATAGTTTACCTATCACGGCTCTTAAAAGAAAGCTGTTTATTGGATCATTAAGATTTTGCAAATTTTTGTATTGATTTATAAGGCAATCACAATGTTCCAAAAATATTTCTAAAGTGCCACTATCACCATTAAAATTAGGTATTGTATCAATGTATAATTTCATTAATTGATAATTTACAGGAGTTTCGTTATTTGGCATTGTGTTATTCTGGTTTTCTTAACACTCACTTCGAAAAAATATTATATTCGCTAATATTTTAAAACAAACAAATGAGAGAAAGAAAAGAATAAGCAAAAAATTTATGTGAATTTCTATATGCTTTAGTTACTCACACCTGATTCAAAATTTTGCCACAAGAACAATTGTAATAAATTTAGATAATAAAGGAAGGATAATAGGATGGCTCACCCAATTTCCAAGTCTTCTTTAATGGTGCTGGGACGTATTCTCCGTCTGGACACTCACAAGAAAGTCTTTAAGTTCCTTTTTTTTTTCCGAAAAAAAACTAAGTTTCGTTTCACAAAGAATTGAAATTCACGACGTTTCACGTTATGCACACGAAAAACTGTCTCGAAACAATCCTACTGACTGCGCCAATTACCGTACTGTATAAGTCGGAAGAGTTTTTAAAAAGAATTTTATTATTATAATATTACAATTGAACTTAACAATGTTATGACAAAAATTAGAATGAATGTAAATTACAATGTTCTGCAATTTATATGCTCGTTAATAATTGCTGACAGTGCACCGAGGCTGATGTAATACAACTCCCTTATGGTATAACATAGGGTGGAGGTCCTACCATAACTCACTATAAACCATAGAGGAATAAATAAAACTCAATTTAAATAGCGAGGTTGACAAATGTATTAAACACTTAGCTAAGAAGCAGAGAAAAACATTGGTGCAACTGAACTTTAACCAAGCGACCCTTAATTTCAAACTCTCCATAGCTATTCTAAGCTTATGCGTCTATTGGTGCAAACGGCCACAAGAGACTCGAAATCTAGCTGATGAAAAACGAAAAATAGTCCGCTTGCGGTTAATGAAGCTTGTGAAGTAACATTCTCGTGACATGCTCATCTAGATCCTACGTTTAAAATAAGACAATTGGCATGTGTGTCTGGGATCGATAGGACCAGCATTGAGATCATTTTGAAAAGAAAGAAGAAATAAATTCAATCCGTATGAAATACATTTAGTGCAGGAACTTAATGAGGATGATAAGGACAACCGTTTGCAATTTTGTGGAATAATGAGCGAGCGAACAAAGTAACACATTTCATTTACCAAGCAAATAATGCTAGATCGAAGCATATAATTAAAAAAAAATTATAAAGTTTAGCATATTCTGGACATTATTTTATAGAATAATTTCAGTCTTCCTTAAAAGACGTCTTATCTTGTTTAAGACTAAATATTGCAACCAAGAAGCAGTGATTGCTAGTAAGTCATGAAAAGTAGCCAAAAAATATAGATAATGACTTTAAAAAATGCCAAAAAAATTAATAGCCAAATTGGAATTTAGTGTGATCATAAAATGCCTTTAAGTGCTTCAATTAGTGACATTTATAAGCAAAACTATAAAGTTTTGTATTGGAATTAACTTGGATTTTAAATGGAAATTAATTTTAAAAAAAAACACAGTATTGCTAACCTTAATGTGATTGTAAATCTCAATTCAGTGGAAAAGTTTCATGATATTTCAGAAATCATTATAGAACATGGAGAAAAAGATTGGAATAAAAATGAATGGAAAATTACGGAACTACGAAAATTTGGACGAACAGGTGCGTATTACAGGCGTGTACATAAAAGTAGCGCAGCTAAAAGTTACAACGAAATAACTATAGACACAGAAGTTCACCTTCCTGGTTCTTGGACCACGTCTCTCTATTGGCCTTGTCGTGGGACTCTTTCTTAACAGGCTAATACCACTACGTCCTGGTGGGAAATTTGTTGACACAATCTATTACTCAAAACATAACCTCACAATAATCTTCTTCTTCTTAAACTTTATAATTCTGAAAGCTTTCACAAAGAAATACAAACAGCTATCTAGCTTTAAATTCCATAAAGCTTGGTATTGGCATGGAAAAATGCTTATTGAATACAAAAAAGACATGGCCGAACCGTTTTCTCACGATGATGAGCAATGTTGCCATAGTTTTTATATTTATATATTGATAGGTATATCGATACTATTTTTATATATGGAATATGCAAATATCTGGTTCAGAATATTATTTCTTTTCAAACTGGGATACAAATTTTATAAAATCTTGGAAAGATAAATCAATTTAATCCATCACATATAATATTATCAATCAATCAAACTAAAAATATAATAAAAAGCTTCAATTTCAATTATATCAAAATTGAATATGACAACACCGTAATTCATAATTAAATAATTTAATTCATAAAGTATATTTTGCTCACAGTTATCACTGGCCCCTCTGTTTTCAGGAAGTATTTCATTCACATTTTACAGAAAAGTAAGGTTTGCAGAGATTTCTAATGGTTCACAATGATATTTCCCAGTTTCAAAAACAATAATAATTGTCATAATATATATTGAAAGAAAGATCTCTGCCCTTACAGTTGACGATGTTTGTTTTTGTGAACACTTACATAACTGTTGGCATAAATTTCCAATATCAATCCAATATTTATCCAAAACAAAACTTCATTACATTCTCACGAGAAATGTTTAACTGCGCATGATCATTCAAAGCGTTGAAAGCCATATCTAGACTAAACGACTGCTTCTTTATATCGCTTTGACAGCCAATGTTGGCAATCAAATCTAATAAAATGCTCTTTTGGTGGCTATTTAGGCCTACAGGTTGAATTGCTAATAAGCTATCAAATCTACTTTGAGGTCATTCGCGCGCTCCCTTTAGGCAGCTATTACGTAATGAATGCTACATGTAGAAGCTTAAGAAGATGATTTCAATTGCCTATTAGCTTCAAGAGTGACACCAAAGTCGATTTTAAATCTACTTCGATGCTTATTGTGTTACTTGGGCGAGCAGCAAGATCTCCACAATGTCTTCTTGATATTTGCTTCTCCGATGAATGCAGCTTTTTTCTGAGAGATACTGACATTATTGCTACTACTGTTGGGTGACCTACTGGCGGGATTATAATTTCTACATGGTAATTTGACGGGCGAAATGTGTATAATCACGCGAAGATGCCATCGACCATATCTTGACATATATTATTGAAAATGGCCAGCAGTATAGTGGAAAGCATTCATTGTTTCGACAGGCGCTACTTGGGTTGACATTCGAGAAGACTTGAAAGATCTACTTCTACTTAGCTCATGAGAAAAGTCTCAGAGACTAGTAGCTCCTTTAGCCCGATTTCCCGACGGAATTTCGGGATATGTGCAGGCTTAATTAATTAATTACAACGACTATATATCCGACATTAGAATAATCCTTTGCCTTCCATATCCTTTATCAATATTGAACTGGGCATACTTTTTATGGAGTGAATTTCCGCTTGAAAAATAGTTGGAGTTTTTTTCAAGATTGTTTGGTTCCTGGCCCGATCGTACTCCCATATTCCAGTTTTGCTATTTCTTTGAAAAGTTGTACTATTTCATCATACCATCTTCTGGCGTGTTTCAGGCTTTCTGATTCCTAAGATAAGAAGTGAGGGGGTGGTTTTTTAAAAGTATTATCTCTCTACTTAGTCTGTATCTGGTTCTTTCTGCAACACTTTCCACCACCATATGTATGTAGTGGTGTGATGAGGTTTAGAATCACCTCTTCATGGCTTTCACAGGGAATATTCTCATTGCTCCTGTAATGCACAATACAGGCTGGTCTTTGAATTCTGGGAAGGTTTTCTCTTGTCGTCAATAGGCTTGTTCTACTACTCCACACAACGACACAATAAGTGATAATTGTTCTCACTATGGCAGTGTACTTCCAGTACATCCTACCCTTACGCCGTGATTCATATAGCTGTTTACATGACGGCTCGTGGATGGCACCCCAATTTGTCCAGTAATTAATGTATTTAGGAAATGAAATTGGTATTGTTAAACTGATTTTAATTTAATATACAATATAAATCATTAACACAAACATAATACGGAAGATAACTCTAATCTTGATCATCATAAACAACAATACAACATATTTATCTTGGCGACAACAATGGTAATGTTAGATAATCTCACCACCAGTATTCGCAAATACGTAGGTACTCATACAATGCTACGGAACATAGCCCCGCTCTCGTGCCTGCTGATCCAACGGTCTGGAATTATCTATGGTCTGAAATTCCTAAGCTTATTGCTGGAATAAAATCCAATTATGGAATCACTATGTGTTATAATTAATTCTCAGCTAAATTTGATATAAAATTCTACGTGAGTATGTAACTATTACTATGATAAATACAACCTACAATTAAATTTTCTATTTATGCACTAATGATCACTTTAAATAAACGTTGAATATTTTAACCTCAAATTCGTGGTTAAATGACGATTTGTTTAACACTTTTGAATTATTTACAGTTTCCTGGATACTGGATACTATTCCAAATTAATCAATCAAAATTAATTCAACTTGTACAAGTGTTTTGGATTAGAACTGAATAATTTATATAATGGTTATTTCACTAATTGTATAGAGATCGAAGTATTGCTTTTGTGTGTTCAAATTCACCACAAATCGCATGCAACTCTCGACGAAACTCGTAAAATAAATAGTCCTCAGTTGTTGGAACTGGTGGATTCCCCCTGTTGGCACCTTATTAACATACTTCTCAGGAGAATTTTCATCACAAGAAAAATAATCGTTCCGCGTCCTACCATTTCCTGTTAGCAACGTGAGTACTCTAGGTTTAAATTGCCAATTGCCAATTTGTGACATTATATTATAATTGTTTATTCACAACTCTTTTATATAATAAAATACAACACAAACAAAATCAAAGTATCAGTATAACTAGCTCATTTAAAACGTTGTTGAATTTTATATTCAAAATAATTCAACTCACAATAGTGGCATAGGTACAAACATTATTTTTTGATTGGGTATTCGTTTGTCAGCATACTTCAAATATTATTAATTATTATGGAACGACTTTTAAAGTATTGAGTGTCAACATCTATTCCATAAAATTTGTACAAACAGGGTACATCAAAATTGTTCAACTCTTATTTTAAATTTTATATATGATTTGAATAAATAATTCAAATTGCTTTTTCAAATTACGACATCTTGAATTTCAATTAATGCAAGTGTTTCTTCAGTTCATAAATCCATGATAATATATATGGATAGAGTAACACAAATCCACATGTATACCACCTACACATATACACTTTAAAAATGAGAAACTTGAACAGCTTTTTGAAATAATAAAAAATTATACCAGATTCTGTAATAGTATATTATGCAACGATCATGTGATACCATTACATGAGAGCTGAATACACTATTTTTTCTCTACGAAGAAATTTGATTTAAAAATATATAGAAAAAATTTACTACTCGGCACTCGAACCCGACACGTACAGAACGAAAACAACCTTATCCAGCGCCTTTCCTCACTGATAGCATAAAGTGTATAGGTATGTACTGTTATACAAAATTAGTAATAAATTATTGTGAACATTTTACCGTGATCATTGAGTATTTTTGGTCTGGTGCTCGACATTTCTTTTAAAAACTAACGCGAAAGATTTAAACTGTCATAAAACACTGTCACTGTCAAACATTCTACAGGGAAAATTGGGTCTGCCCACTTGGGTATTCGAAAATCTAGATTTCTATTGGTCAGTTTTTCAATTTCATAATCAAAACCAGTGTTATAATGAGTATCATTATGTAACTGAAAATTGGCATTTAATCAACAAATTATAGTACAGGAGTAGAAAAAATACTTTAGAATACGTTTTGCATATAAAAACAATACTGACTAACTGCATTAACTGAAAAAATAGAATCCTTATTTAAACTTATGAAGCAAAACAAAAAGTTATATTCACAAATTCTGCATTTGTCATTGTGAATTAGGTTCAGATTTTTGAATTTTTATGTCGTGATTCTCGAATTTTATTGTGTAATATCAACTCATTATTGTATGTACGTATAGAGAGAAAACAACTTGATGGAAAATGTTTACAATGAGGAAACATTTAAATGTGATGTAAAAATGTGGAAATGAAATGTAGGTCATCGTTCACTCATTTTAGTAACCATAAGATATCAGTTACATTCATAGACTGTGGGAAGATGAAGTTGATGATAGAATAATTGGAGTTCAAATTGATTGAATGATTTTATTTTTCAAACGATCCTGTCAGCCAATCGTGATGAGAGAAAAATTCAAATCGACCAATAGCATCAAAATGTTACACTGAAAATTCCACACATCTGATTTTTAACCAATCATAACGTGTATTTCTAACAGATCACCATGGCAACGGATGAGTTTTAGTGGGAATTTTTTCCTCCTGGGTACCCAACAGCGAATTATACTGGAAATTTTTTTGACGTATATAATGACAGAATATATTTTTTTTGACAATCTAATTTTCATTCGAGCACGGGATAATTTTGAATTTCAACTACAAGCTTAGATGTTTTCTAAATTCTTTGGACCATTATGATTAATGTTTATATTGAAAAAACAATTATTATATATATACTATGGCAGGTTGATGGAGATGAAAATTGATGTTGTTGAAAATAAACACATTTGGTGTGGAGTTTTCTTACCGAATACCACACGAGGTCAAATTAAATTCGAAAAATTTTTCTCGCTCATAAATATTTTTAGAAAATTATCCCTAGTCTTCGATTCGAAATAATTTTCAAAATATTCATGAGCTCGAAAAAATTTCCGGAAATAATTTGACCTCTAGTAGTATCACTGGTGATAATTTGCTGGTAGCGAATTACAGCGGTAGTTTTTTCACGCTGTTTGAATGAATGCGTAAGCCATTGGGTACCGGACATTTGTGCGTGTCATTTTTATTTGACGTTAAAAATTTGCTGTCAATTAACCTGTTTAATAAAGATACTTACATATTTGCATTTTGCTAGTTTAAAGAATAATCACGCCGAATCACATTCGTGGTAATAATTTTTTTTAAATAACTTCATCTAGATCAGCACTTGCCTTTATTGCTATTAGGAAATCCCACTCGTGGACTTCGTCCACTCGTGAGATTTCCATAGCAACAAAGATTCGTGCATCTACATTGTTAAAATTATCAAAAAATTACCACCACTTGTGTAATTACATATTGAAATTTAAAGTTATAGTTGGATATCTTGTCTACTACTGATTTCCCATTATCCTTCTCATTTTTCAAGTATCAGCTATAATATATTAAGGACATTGATTATCTGCGATAATTTTGTCATAGATTCCGAAAGTGCGTTGCTTGGACCTTGAAGCAACATGCTTGAGGAAGTTATGGCAAAATTATTAAAATTTATCAATGTTCGGGGTTTATTCGGTGAGATGATTTTTATGCAAATAAATACTTTGAGAAGTATTATCTTCCCTCAATAGATCGATTGAATAATCATTTTCGTTCCCAAATCTTGGAACCGAGATTTTTTATAACTTTTATAACTGTCAGATTGACAAGTTTACTTATTCACAGAAAATATTTTTGAATTACCTTGGAAACGCTTATACATGAACGATAAGAAACCATGCTAATTGGCTATTTTTGAACACGTGACTAAAAATACACATTTTCAATGGGTTTAAATGTCAAACAAGAAATTATCAGGTGAGGATTACTTACCTAATCTAATTAGGATAATTTACCGGAGATGTTCAATACACTGCCTACAATCAAAAAAAAATTCCTTGCACCGTAGTTTCATAAGACCACAAAATCGTTTTTATTCGAGGTACGCTTACCGGTGTTAAAGACATGAAAGACGGTCCAAGAAAATGAGAAATTGGGACAGCCCTGCCGTTTTGAGCACTGTAGCAGAATAGCGCCAGTCAAAATAGCGCTGGATATAAACAGCGTCGGACAAATAGCGCTGGACAAAAACAGCGCAGTGAAAAATAGCGCTGCACAAAAACCGCGACGGAAAAAACAGCATTGGTTAAAATAGCACTGCGACTAAATAACACCAGTTGAAATATCCTTAAAAAATTAACTATCAAAATATGGATAATTAGCTTTTTTTAGTGTAAATGTAATTTATTATTAAATAAACCTGTAGTGATGAGGAACATTGGATGAGTCCGCCTTTAATAATATTCTAGTCGTCTACACTTTGATTTGTGTCAGTTGGTCGGGAAGCGATATGTGTTGAGTTATGATGAAATAGTATATTACATAACGTGTGCGGAAAGTGACATTTTTCACACGAGTGGGAAATATTGTAGCACGAGGCATGAGCCGAGTGCGACAATCACACGAGTGTGAAAAATCACTTTCGCACGAGCAATGTACAGTATTTTTCCTACGATCACGTGATAATTTCACCAAATAATGTGTAATCAACATCTGACACATTGATACACAAAATGTTACAATTGAAGTCAACATGATTGATTTCAAAATTAACAATAACTATCAATAGTGACAAAAATTCAAGTAGTTTAACTATATAATATAGGTAGGTTATTACTTATAATTGGTTGGATAATTATAGAAATTGGAAGTGAAATTATTATTTCATACATACTTATCATGAATACCTTTCAAGATGATTACATTTTCCTACTATTGTAACAGGTGATTAGGATTAGTTGGTACAACATCGGACTTCTGACGAAGAGTACGCAGGTTCGATCCTCGACCGCGCCCTAATTTTTTTTCAATCAAGAAAATGACGAAAATTCCTCTTTTCAAATAGATCGCTTCAAATTTAGATATTACATAGGTAAATCTAATTAAAAATTATATATTTGACAGCTTGCCAGTGGTCAATCTTAATAAAAATTCATTTGACAGCTTTTTTATCCGTACACGTACGGATAAGTTTTTTTTCCGTACGCGTATGAATAAAGGCTACTTTCCATAGAGCTAGACAGTGCGGTATATGTCACTTTCCTATGTGATCGTAGGAAAAATATTGATTGTCGTTCTTTTTCGTTTTCCGTTCCTTATTTTCTGATATTGTTATAGACAGTTACACTTTGATCTCTGTTGAATTGACTCATGAAAACTATTGTTGTGACTATTATTTATGGGAAACATTTTATTCCTAGTTATGCTAGTTCGGTATTGGAGTCTATTTTCATGAAATAATGAAGCATAATTATTTTTGTATGGCGCTATTTTGTCGAGCACTATTTTGTTCTTTTGTTGTACATTATTTTTGTGCTGCGCATATTTTATTATGTTTGTACATAAATCGACGCTAACTATATCAATGTTTAAGACCACCGAAAGTACAGAGGAATTATCCAGTACCACAACGAGTTTATGGTAACCTAATTCCTCCGCCCCAACTCAAGTATAAGCAGTTACATACCACACGGTATACCTAGTGGCTTTCAACTTGCGAAACCGTACCAGAAGTATGAGCAGTATTTATGTGGTTTTAAACGGTAGGTAGGTACATAACCACAAAAATATTTCGATCTTGTGTTTATCACAGTAGTCTATGGCTTATTCGTTTATTGTTTATGCTGAGAGTAGAAAATAATCTATTTGTGAATTGGCGAGAAATACACATTATTCTGTAGAATGACTTATTATATTTTATACATATAGTACAGTTGTGGTACTCTATCACAATACCAAAGTAAGCCTGGTACATGCAAGGAAAAATCGCCTATGGTCTTTAAAAAAGTTAGACGATGCAGGTATGGTCAGTAATATTAATTCAACTTAATTGCTTTTTTATCCTATACCTAGGAGAAAGTTGAATTTTACCAGCTTTACGGAGCCATGAAAAATACGTTTTCTACGGCTAGCCGAGAAAATGAATCTCACATTTCCACGCTGGCTGGCGCCCTAATTGACGGATGAACACCACCATTAAACGTCAGTATGGGAATAAATTGTTAGCAGTTGTCCATTTCAATAAAATAAATCTCGTCAATAAACTTTCAAACACTGACAATATGGCGGAGTCTTCTACAATGACAATCAATGAATCTACATCTACTTAAACTGCTAAAATGACGACTCCTTTAATGAAAAATATAGCAGACGTATGGGCAACAGCTTCAACTACTACCTTCTCTGAGCAAGTACAGTTATCAAATTTATCCAAGCAAGTAATCTCTTCTGTTAACTGTATTATGCATAATTCAATTTTTAATACCACCTTCAAAAAAATGACTCACAGTAATGAATTATAAATTAAATTTTTATACAGTGTGGAAACCACTTATGGGATAAAATTCTTTGTCATTATTTTAGAAAATTATGAAAAATGCCCAGACACTTCAACTTTTAAATTGAGTTGTGCGTTATGTAAACATAAATTTAAATGTATAGGTTGATTCACGCAAGTATGCCATAGTCAGTGTTTTTTTTTTAATGAAACACCCTGTATATTTGCATATTTTTGAAATCCTCATAATGAACCGATTCCAACAAACTAAATAATGTATGGTCAATTATGAATTATACAGGGTGAAATTTTAAAATTAATAATTTATTACACTTGAAATATTGGTACCTTTTCAAATTAGCTGAATATGGATTTATCAAAAATTTTTTTTTTTTTTTTTTTTTTTTTTTTTTTTTTTTTTTTTTTTTTTTATACCTCCCATTTTATTTACAATCTGTAAATTAGAATTACAATAAGTAAATAGTTTGTCACTAAACATATTGACATGCAGAGCAATAGTCCTATGACCATACTCATTATTAAATATTTTATACAGGATATAAAATTATTTGTCACTAGGGAATTTGCACGTTAATTTAAATATAAATTTAAAATCTTCTTGGTAAGTCACTAACGATATAACGTTTTAACCTTCGTCTTGCTGGTATTCCCGTGAGAGTCTTTGCTAATTTGTTGGGATGTTGCTGTAGCCTCTGTTGGTATATTTGGGCAAAGTTTGAAATTTCTTCTTTCACAGTAGGTATTTGAAGGTCATTTCGTATGTAATTGTTAGGAACATACCAGGGTGCATTGGTCATAACTCGAAGGACTTTGGATTGAAACCTTTCCAGGATTTCGAGGTTAGAGTTGGAAGAAGTTCCCCATAGTTGTATTCCATAGGTCCAGATGGGTTTAAGAATTGTTTTATAAATAAGTATTTTATTTTGTAGGGAAAGTTGTGATTTTCGACCTATGAGCCAATATAAGCTACGAAGTTTCAGGCCAAGTTGTTTTCTCTTCGTGAAAATATGTTTTTTCCAGGTCAGTTTTCTGTCTATATGCATACCTAAATATTTCACATCTTGCTGCTGGTCAAGCTGTTGGCTGTTCAGAGTCACTGGTGGGCAATTTCCTCTTCGGTTCGTAAAAGTGATATGCACCGATTTCGTTGCATTTGCTTGTATTCGCCATTTTTTCAGCCAGGTTTGTATACTGTTCAGATTCATCTGCAATTTTTGTGATGCCTGGTTGGGGTCTTCATGTGCTGATAGTATAGCGGTGTCATCAGCATATGTGGCTGTTACAACTCCATTAGTGGTGGGTAGATCAGCTGTGTACAAGAGATACAACACTGGTCCGAGAACACTACCCTGAGGGACTCCAGATTTGACAGGAAATAGTGTCGTATACGCGTTTTGGTATTTGACGAGGAAATGACGGTGTTCTAGGTATGATTTTAAGGTAAGGAAATAGCTAAGGGGAAGGATTTTTTTTAACTTGTAGAGGAGGCCGATGTGCCAAATTTTATCGAAGGCCTGAGAAATGTCTAAAAAAGCTGCAGAACAGTATTTCTTGTCTTCTAGTGTTTGGGTTATATTTTTACAGACTCGATGAATTTGTTCAGTGGTTGCATGTTTAGGTCTAAAACCAAATTGGTGAGCTGGTATGATTTTACAGGCTGTTAGGACTGGCTCAATTCTTGAGAGTATTAATTTTTCCAGAACTTTGGACATTACTGGCAGTAAGCTGATAGGTCTGTATGATTTTACTTCTTCTGCTGGTTTTCCAGGTTTCAGTATTAAAATTATTTGGGCTACTTTCCACATCATGGGGAAGTAACCTGTTCTTAGAATTGCGTTGTATATTTGTGTTAGGTATACTATACCTTTTCTTGGTAATTCTTGAATTACTTTTCCCGTAATTAGATCAAAGCCTGCAGCTTTTCTAGGGTTTAAATTTGTTTTAATTAACCTGTTGACTTGTGTGACCGTGAATTTTTCTACTGGTAATTCTAATTGATATGGGGATTCTAAATCATGTAGTAGCTCTCTTTCGATGTCATTATTGTTATCTGGTGGATTCGGTTGGAAAACCTTTTCGAGGTGACAACCGAACGTTTCCGCTTTTTCTTTGTCGCTCTTTGCCCATTGGTCATTCCCCTTGCGTATAGGTGGATTAAGCAGTTGTGGACGATTCATTTTTTGGGTGGCCTTCCAAAGCGCATATTCGGTAGCTTCAGTTGCTGTGAGATATTTCAGATACTTTTGAATACTGTCATTTTTGTCATTATTTAGAAGAACTTTAAGTTGACGAGTTATTTGATTAAGTCTTGTTTTGTCTTGAGGGCACCTAGTAGACTGCCATATTTTTCTGAGCCTTCGTTTTTTAACTATTGTCTGTTTTATTATAGTTGGCAACTCCTGGCAAAAATAAGTAGTTGTGTTTGAAGGTGTACTGCTCCATACTGCTTCTTGAATGATTTTGTTGAAGTTTTGTAATGCATTTTCTATATCCATGCTTGACTTCAATGGTATGTTCAAATTTACTTCTTCTTCTATTATTTCACGAAAAATATCCCAATTTGTGTTCTTGTTGCCAAGTTTTGGAGGTGTTTCTCTTGTTAAGAATGTTGTACTTATCTCAATTAGTACGGGCGAATGGTCAGAAGACAAGTCAAAACACGATTCTGCTTTTTGCGATTCTTTGGGGATACCTTTGGTTATACAAAAATCAACTAGGTCTGGGATTTTATTTCTGTCTGTTGGCCAGTATGTAGGTTCGCCAGTAGACAGGTGTTTGTAGTTATTATCACTTATGGCCATCAGGAGTTGCCTGCCTTTTGGATTAATTAGCCTCGAACCCCAATAAGTATGCTTGGCGTTGTAGTCCCCTCCTGCAAGAAATCTATTGCCAAGTTGTTTAAAGTATTGCTCAAATTGTTCTTTTTTAACAGCATGTTTTGGTGGGAAGTAGACGGCGGATATCGTTAATGGACCATGCCAGTCTTCTATTATTATGTTTGTTGCTTGTAAATAGTCTTTTTTTAAACTTATTGTTTTATGATGTTTTATTTTGGATTTAATTATTACAGCACTTCCTCCATGCGCTGTACCGTCTGGATGTTTAGTGTCATATACTAGGTAATTTGGAATTTTAAGGTAACTTTTGTTAGTAAAGTGGGTTTCTGACACCAACATGATATCGATGTCATGATTATAAATAAAAGTTTTGATTTCTTGTGAGTGTTGGGAGAGCCCATTGGCATTCCATATTGCTATTTTTAATAACTTGGTCATTATTTTAGTTTGCTGATCACGGTTGTCAATAGATTTAGCATTGTGCTCATTTGCTCCATGATGCCTTTCATCATGTGTTTGAGTTCGGCCATATCATTTGTCACTGGAAGGTATTGTTGTACGTTGACTGGTTGAGTGTTATTTCCAGCGGATTCTTGTTGTTGCGGTCCCTTACAGATTTGTACATAACTTGTTCCTGGCTGAGCAGTTTGTTCTGTTCTTTGAATCGTGTTCGGCACTGGTTTTGGTCTTAACGGAGGGTATTTTTTCTTTTGTAATTCTTTATAGATTGAACAACCTTTATAATTTGCCGGATGATTCCCCTCGCATAATATACATTTAACATTCGCAGATTTTTCTTTTCTTGTACAATCAGCAGTTGCGTGATCTCCAGTACATTTTACGCATCTTGGTCTGTGTTGGCAATATTTTTTTGTGTGACCATACCGTTGGCATCTTGCGCATTGTGGAATGTCTCTCTTATGTCGCGGTGGTTCAAATTTGACTTTGTAGAATAATAAGTTGTCTATATCATATATTTTTTTGTTGTTTTCAGCTGATTGTAGATCTATAAAGAACATAGGTAACGGTTGTTTAGTCTTAAAATGTTTGATGTTCCAAATATTTACAACTATATGACCTTGCTCTTCAATTGCTTCTTTCAATTCTGTTAAATTAACTGAGTTATGCATGTTTTTTAACACCACTCTAAAGCTACGTTCTTCTTTGGGTCTGTACGTATGAAATTCTGTTTTTTTGTCTATAAGCGCTTGGGTTATTATTTTATAATATGCTATAGTCGTTGGCTGCACTTTTATTTGATCGTAACCTAATACCTTTATTTCATATCCATTTCCAGCTATTTCATTTAAGAGAGTTGTTAGAGGAGATATACTTTTGACTCCTTTAATAAATATTGGAGGGGGCTTCGGTTCTTTCTGATTTTCGTTAACTATTTCTTGATCTACATCTACATCATTTCCTAATTCCTCAAACCGGTTGGAAGTGGATGGCGAGTTTAACCAATAATCGTTGATTTTGGTTTGTTTAACTGTGCGTTTATCTGGGCTAGTTCTATTTCTCTTTTTATTTTCTACAATTTTCCATTCTTGTGATTCGTTAGTTTGCGATTGAGGGTGCGGAGTAGGGATACTGTATTGCGGGTTTTGTATTGGGTAGTGAAGATTAGGATTAAAATTGGTATTACCTTGCGGTTGTTGTTCATTTGCCATTTGCAGGTGTGATGTGTACGCCACTGGAAGCGGTGGAAACTGACCTGGTTGAAACATTGTTATCGCTGGACCTGTGCAGTACATACTCGGTTGTGGCTGCGATATTTGGTTTGTTGATGAAATGTTAAAGTCCATGTTAATAATTTAATTTAAAATTTGTTTCACATTATAAAGCAATTATTCTTATCTCGAAAATCAAAAATTTGAACTAACTAATTATTAGACGTATTTGTATATCAAACAAAACCTACTACGACCATGAATTTTATCATAAATACCTAAAAATTCCCTAGAAACGCCAATAATTAGACCAAATCGGTAAATAATTTGAATTGTTTTAAATCGGTAAATAATGTGGATTGTTTTCTATTCTGTCAGTAATTCAAGTACACGTCAAATTGCCCGTGAAAATAATGTTGGTCATACTACTGTTGTCTCCATAAAGGAAACTTCATCCCCACAAATTAATTTTTGTGCAGGAGTTAACAGAAGACGATCTAGCTCGTATAATGGATTTCTGCGAACGATTGATGAAAAAGCTGAACAGAAATGGGATAGCTCTTGGTACCATTCTATTTTCTGACGAATCAACACTCACATTGAATGGGGAGGTAAATCGACAGAGCTGTGAATATTGGTCAGCAAAGAGTCCTAATTGGATGCGTAAGACACATTTTTTTTTCCCTTCGGAGCCGTCCTTTCGCCGGTACCACCTCAGCCTCCTGGGATTATTGTGGATACTCCTAGTGTTCTGACTACAACCTATTCAGCCAATCCGTTCCCTGTATTAGCTCATACAGGTTCTTAGCTGGTTGATTGTAGAAGTCTTCTGGAGTCATTTGGGTTCTACCATAAAGTTTCTGCCTTCTGTGGTCCAGCGACTCACAGTTGCATAGTATATGCAGAGCTGTTTCGGTATTCTTTTTGCATCTTCTGCATGTAAGGTCTCCGTTGTACAGCCCTATTTTGTTTAGGTGCTCCTTTGTGGGAAAGTGTCCCGTAAGTAGCCCCGTAGTGGTGCGCAGTTTGTTCCTGCTCATTGAGAGCAGTTCTTTCGTTACTTTTTCTGATGGTTCTTTTATGAATTTCTTCCCATGTTTTTGCCCAGTCGTATTCTTCCAGTATTTCTTGTGTTGTTCTTTCAACCACCCTTTTAACCATGACCTGGTTAAGCATCTGGGGATGCCCACAGCAGGTTCGGGTCCGTTCATCAGAGTTGACGATCCTACTCTTGCGAGTTCGTCAGCTTTTTCATTGCCTGCGATTCCTTTATGACCTGGTACCCACTCCAGTGTTACACTGTTCCGAGTCGCCAGTCTTCTAAGTTCTTCGCCGCATTCCCATACTAGCCGAGATGTCACCCTATAGCTCTGAAGTGCTTTAAGGGCGGCTTGGCTGTCGCTGTAGATCCTGATCTGCCTGTTGTTGTAGGCTCTCATACTGTTAGCCCTTGCACACGCAAGTATTGCATAAACCTCTGCTTGGAATACAGAGGCGTATTTTCCTAGCGAGACGATTCCTTCATATTTGCTCGTCTTGCTGTATATGCCCTCTCCGGTGCCGAGTTCATTTTTAGATCCGTCTGTATACCAGATCAGTTCATTCGCTCTACTAAGTGGTGGTGCGTTCTCTTCCTCAAGCTCCTTTCGATCTTTGATGACAATCTCGAAGTTCTTGCGAAAGATATATTTGGTAGTCATTTGGTCTGTTGGCATTTTGAAAATGTCATCACCCACCTGCCTTATCTCTGTGTGTCCTCTCCCATGTGCCACATCATGGTCTAGTGCTTTTTCCAGTCGGGTTAGTGCTGCCCTTGCTTCACACATTATGACATAATGTAGTGGAGGAAGGTCTAGCATTGTTTCCATCGCCGCTGTAGAAGTAGTCCTCATTGCCCCTGTAATGCCAGTGCATGCAAGTCTTTGCACCTTGCTTAGTTTTAGCATAGCAGAGGATTGTCTGGTCTTTGGCCACCATACCAAAGATGCATATGTTATCCTGGGAATGACAACCATTTTGTATAGCCAGTGTATCATGCTGGGTCTTAGTCCCCATTTAATGCCGTAAGTACGTCTGGCAGCCATGAAGGTCACCTCCGCTTTCTTGATCACGTGCTGGAGGTGTCGGTTCCAAGTTAAGCCTGGGTCTAGGATAACCCCAAGATATTTTACTTCATCCGACAGTCGTATTGGTTCACCTTGAAGCGTCAGAGGGCCAAGTCCTTCCCTTTTCCTTCTTCTGGTGAACGCAATTATCTGTGTTTTCGAAGGGCTAATACGTAGCCCTTCTTTTACAGTCCAGCCTGTTACTACATTTAAAGCCATCTGGAGTCTGTCTCTGGTTGTACTGTTGTATTTACCTTGGGATAGAATTACCAGGTCGTCTGCATATTCTATGGTGTTGAATCCTCCTTTGTGTAGGGTTCTGATGAACCCGTCCATGACCAGGTTCCACAGCAGCGGGGATAGTACTCCCCCCTGCGGACAGCCCCTGGTTGCACATACGGCCATTGTTTCCCCCATCAGAGTTGATTCTATGAGCCTGCTTCTGAGTATGCAGTCTATCCACCTGCAGCTCGTGGCATCGATCCCTAAATTCCTCGTCGCCTTAGCTATAGATTCATAGGAGGTGTTGTCAAAAGCTCCTTCTATATCAAGAAAGGCTGCCAGCAGCACCTCTTTGTTTTCCAGCACGTATTCAGCCCTTTTTATGAGTTGATGTAATGCTGTTTCGGTTGATTTTCCCTCTCTGTATGCATATTGATCTCGGTGTATTGGTCTTGTAGCCATTATACCATCTCTAATATGTCTGTCGAGAAGTTTCTCAAGAGTCTTTAGCAAAAATGACATTAGACTGATTGGTCTCAGAGCTTTAGCCGTGTCCTGTCCAGATTTTCCAGGTTCTGGTATAAATGTAGCTCTGATGCGTTGCCAGGTTCTTGGAATATGCCCCAGAGCTAGGCTGGCTCTGAGTAGTTCACTTACCCTGTTGTGCAGTGTATTTCCTCCTTTTTGGAGTAGGATAGGATAAATCCCGTCTGGTCCCGGTGATTTATATGGTTTGAAGCTGTTAATAGCCCATTCTGTCTTTTCCGCATCTACCACTGCCTTCGCTGTTCGCCAGTCTATCCTGGATGCCCATCGTGGTCTATCCAGTTCTGTCGCTGGAGAGTTCTGTGGCGGAATGGTGGGTATTGATCCAGGGAAGTGTACCTTGAGTAGCTCTTCCAAGGTTTCTTTTCCATTTTCAGTATATTGTCCGTTATCTTTTTTGCTAGCGTGTATAGTCTGATTAGGGTCCTTGGAGAGAATCTTCTGCAGTCTGGCACACTCATGAGTCTGTTCTATCTCCTCACAATGCCTCCTCCAGGAGTCTCTCTTGACTTTCCTTACCAGTTTGTTGTATTCAGTTAGGGCCCTCTTATAACTCGTCCATTCTTCTGAATTTTCTTTAGTTCTATTAAATTTCTTCCTTAACTGTCTCCGTTTTTCGGCAAGTTCATTTGTCCACCAGGGCACATTCCTGTTGGATTTCTTCCTTACCGTTGGGCAGTTGTTTTCAAACGCTGAGATAATTACTTCCTGTGTTAGGTCTGCTGCTATCTCTAGGTCTGTTGTGTTCTTAATTTTTACCATCGTTCGGTCTAAACTGTTAACTAGTTCTGCATTATATGCTTCCCAGTTCGTTTTTCGTGGGTTACGATAGTATTCTATTTTCGGTTCGGTTCCCGAAATTTGAAAGTATATGTGTCTGTGGTCAGAAAAGCTTTCTTCCTCGGACACATGCCAATTACTCACGAAGTTACTTATGTAATGAGTGCCAATCGTGATATCGATAACCTCCTTTCTGTTTGAGTTAGCGAAAGTTGGTTTATTTCCTTCATTTAATACGTTCAAATTGTTAGCCGTAATAAATTCTAGTAATGACTCACCTCTTTCGTTGGTGTTGGTGCTTCCCCAGTTAAGATTGTGTGAGTTGGCATCGCATGCAATGATCAGCTGCACACCCTTCTTTCTGGAGCACTTGACCAGTTCTTCGACTTCCCTGGTTGGTGGTTGTCTGGGGTCATCGTAAGGAAGATAGGCCGATGCGAGAATTGCTTCTCTAGTCCCATTTCCTTGCCCCAGTGTGATGAGGACCGCCGCTAAGTCCCTACAACAAAATTTAGTTAGTGAAAGGGCTTTTATACCTTTCTTAACAATAATGCATGTTCTTGGATGGTCAGAGGTTCTGTCATAAATCAACTCACCAATGCCATTCAGTCCCATAATCTTACCTCTGTTAATCCAGGGTTCTTGAAGAAGGGCCACTTCATACTTCCCTCTTATCACAGTAAGTTCCGCCTAAGCCCCTTTACTGTGATGGAGGTTCCCCTGAAGTACCCTGAATTTCCCCACTCGGCGAGCCCCCCCCCCAGGACCCTGAAAGTAACCATGTTGAGCTTGTAGTAAGCTCTGAACTGGTTAGCTGCCAAGGCCCCATGGGAGACCTCGTCAATGGAGTAGGCCAGGATTTGGCCTTTTTCTTCCACCTTTCGACTCAGGAGGAGCCAGCCGTTCACCCTCAGGTTGGCATTTTGCTTCCCCAAGCGTCCTCGCACTTTTTCCTCCTGATCTGCTGGTCCAGGGATAAATACGATGACCCTGGGTCGTCTAGGGAGGTCCTTGGCTTCGACTGCTGTCAAAGCCGCCCCCTCCCATAGACCCTCCAGGCCCCCTGCACTACCCCTGAGCCAGTCAGCTGTCTCCTGGTTTGCGCATGTTAGCCACAATACGCCACCGCTGAATGTGGTCCTGATGAACTGCAAGTTCGTGCCACTGCCTGAGGGGGCGGCATCAATTGCATTCACCAGTTTTTCTTGAACCAAGTCTGCTTGTTCTTGGCTCAGTGTTATTTCCGGATGGCGTTTGTCAATAATTGCCATCCGTGTTCCTTTGGCGACCTCGCTGTATGAACCGGTCTGTGGGGGTCCACTCCTCGGTTTTTTGCTCGGTCGCGGTTTTGGAGGGGTCTGAGATTCCGAGCGGTTTCTCTTCCCCTTATTGGTTTTGGGCTCATGTTCCTTAGGAGCCTGCTTTTTGGGCTTCTCCTGCGTCCATGTTCCCTCCACCATTTTCCTTGCTTTGGTCTGCTTTCTTTTGAAGGCTCCCGAGGTTTTTCTTTCTTGCTGGACTTTTCCAAGTTCAGCAATCTGTTTTGTGATCGTATCAGTGGTTCCGGCTGTTCCCACTGATGCGTCACTTTCGCTTCCGACGATGGTCCTGTCTTCGTCTGAGAGCATGCTCTCTGATTCAGACTTCCCGCCGTCGTCTGGTTTTTCTTTTTTGTCACTTGGTTCCATTCAAGTCCCACGAGTAAGGGGGAAGGGGTGTGTCCAACCCTGCGGTGCCCCCTGCACAGGGTTTAGGCTAAGTTACTACTAGGGTTCCGCCCGTTGCCCTAGAGGAACCGTTCGTGACACTATTTGACCCTAGTGCCATTCATCCCTCGGCACGGTATCTCACACCTTGGATTTAGGTTGGTTCGATCCGCTGTGTTCTGTATAAACAGGGCCACCACATGAAGGTACACAGACGGTCTTGGGATATGCATCCTCGAAGGTTTGCTAGTCCTTCTCTGCTAGTCCCCTGAGTCGGTAGCAAGAAGCCGACTACTTGACCCCGCGTAAGACACATACTCAGTACCTTCAAAAGGTGAACGTTTGGGCCGGTACCATATTATTGGTACTATATTTAAAGATGGAAATTGGAGATCTGAAAAATATTTGAATATGCTTAGAAATGAAGTTATTCCTAGCTTACCGAATGAAAATGTTTGGTTTCAGCAAGGCGGGGCAACACCCCATTATGCTTTAATGGTAAGAGCTTATTTAGATGAAATCTTCCCCAATAAATGGATTGGACGAAAAAGTACTATTGAGTGGCCAGCTAGATCGCCAGACCTTACGCCGTTAGATTTTTTTCTGTGGGGTTATCTCAAGAACAAAGTATATGCAACACAACCAACTAGCATTATAGACCTCAAAGACGGATTAACTACAAAAATACGGAATATTTCACCTCAAACTTTAAACAAAGTTAAGAAGTTAAGGAGTTCGATGGGAGACTGTGATATTGCCAACAACTAGGTGGAGAACATTTTGAGCATTTATTTTAATGTATTAAAATCAAATACATCAGGTATTTTATGTATGTGTTTGATAACTGTAAGAAAAAAAAATTCACCCAGTATAATTCATAATTGACCATACATTATTCAGTTCGTTGGTATCGGTTCATTAAGAGGATTCCAAAAATATGCAAATATACAGGGTATTTCATTAAAAAAACAACACCGACTATGGCATACTTGCGTTAATCACCCTGTACATTTACATTTATGTTTACATAACGCACAACTCAATTCGAAGGTTAACGTGTCTCGGCATTTTTTATAATTTTCTAAAATAATGACATAAAGAATTTTATTCCATCAGTGGTTTCCACACTGTATAAAATATTACCAGCAATTATTGTGTAGGATAGAAACAGTGATATACTTAAATCATATTTTCACATTATATTTTTATAGAAAAATATTACCAACAATTATTGTGTGATATGAAAATCATGTGTTAAGCACGGCAGTGAAGGGCTTTTTTCATGCATCAGGAAGTTTCCATATCTTCTTTCGGCTTGAAAAATAGCACTTTACCGCCTAGGTATACAATAAACTATTGTTCCCCGAAAAAAACTACTGAAATTTATTGGAAAAAATGGTGAATTCTGCCCCCAAAAATACTGAAAATGAGCTAAGACTCGATTTTTTTCTACGTACCCATTCACCACTATTACTAACCTCCACCTCTGAACTTTTTCGTACATTATGTGACTCGATGTAGGAATAAGGAATCCTCAAATCATTCCATTCTGGAAGTGAGGATTATCCTTCACTTTTTATTTCGATTACCTATAAAGAATGTTTAACGATCTTTTCAAACTATATTCTATAATCAAAGAACCACCAAATTTGAATATTCGTAATCATCTGATCATTCTACGTAAGTTTGCTCCAGTACCTAATTTATGGATTTTGGCAAAGTCGGTATCATTTGACAGATAATTCAATACTGAAATCAATCGTTTCATTCTAGTGGTTTCAAATGACGCTGGGTGGCGGTGATTGAACAATTATTTGGTTTTCAACTTTTTTCGGGAATTTCCCAATGTAATGCTATATTTTTCAATATTCCACTTGGAAGAAAACGGACTTTAAATTTAATAAAAATGGTAAAAAACGCGTCACAATATATATTGTCTAAGAGAAGATACGAGAAATAATAGGTGTACTAGTAGATCGAGTTTTATCCCTGTAAGTGAATTGAAAATTTCACATAATGTAGTAGGCGTTCAGATGTCATGAATTGTTAACATCTTGAATATAAAATTAATGTAGAGTGAATGCATAAACCTGTCACTGTTAGGTATTTGAAAATACGTAATGCCTTACACAAATGGCGAAGGCGAAGCGTATGATATCTTACATTATTTATTTTAAATGTTTTGAAAATGCTCCCAATACAGCAAGTAAATAATATGCATTATGATATTTCTCGCGACAACATTTTTATCGAAGAGCATTCGAAAACTTCACTAGACGTACAAAAGAAAATGGATTTGTGAATGGACCTATTGGTCTGATCATAGTCCACACTGGGAGTTTTCGAAAACTAACATATCCTGAGACGGTAGCGGTTAACATAAACCTAACAGCACCACTATTTTGACAGATTAATACATAGTTTTCGAGCCTCCTGGGGCACAACGGTAACACAAGTTTTTGCTTGCTATAATTATTTATTATGAAGTCAAACAATTTCATTTTGTTAAATCTACATTATATTAAACTTAAAGTGACGCGTATCGCTAACACAGTAGCTTTTTTAAACGAATGGAGGTATAATATACATAATATATATAACTATACCTCCATTCGTTTGAAAAAGCTACTGTGTTAGCGAAACGCGTCACTTCAAGTTTAATATAATGTAGATTTAAACAAAATAAAATTGTTTGATTTCATAACTTACTATGAATCTCCATCAAGTAAAAGCCTCATCTATTCAATAATTATTTATATATAATATAATATAATCTAAACCTATCTACCCGAAGGTGTAAGGTGATCAAATTTGGCTTAATCACTATATATATAGAAGCTCTTCTTGTTTCTTGTTTTGGTTCGTGCTTCCGTTAGAGTTATACCTTTGTTTCTCAAAACTTTTTCTATATTATCGTCCCATGTTTTCCTTGGTCTTCCTCTGGTTCTGCTTTCATGTCTTTTTGCTTCCCATATCTGTTCCACTGGTATGTTGTTGCTTAATCTAGTTAAGTGTCCAAACCATTTTAATTGTCGATCTTGTATTATCTGTATTACAGGTATAGTTTGGCAAGTTTATCTGAAGCTACGGGGATTCGGTAAGAGGCGAGGAAAAACATGGCGCCTATCTGTCAAACGTACAATTGGCGTACGGTACCTATTTTACCAAGTAAAACTGAAAATACAAATGTTACTGACAATACCAACGCCACTGGATAATCAATATCAGTCAAATGACGAAGTGAGAGGGAAGATATCACGCACGCGCTTGCCAATAAGAAGTCAGCTGGTCGATACAAATCACCAATTATGTAATTCGGAGGATGTGGTCATTATGGTTTTCGTACAACGCTGCCAGAGCTTCAAAAAGCCCATAACAAATTTGGAAAAGTGTCATTTTAAATATTCATAAATTGAAAAAATAATGTTAATAGAATAAATCCAAGGAAACAAACACATTATAAAATTAACGTTCAATCATATTTTTAATATTGTTAATAATAAAAAGACCCTTTTCTAATTATTATCACTACATAGTTAACACTTCAGTTTTTTCATAGGTGAAAGTGGCAATGTCGAATGTTTTCGACTGCATTCCTTTCACGGCTTCAGATAAACTTGCCAAAGTATAGAGCATTAAGGTTTTCTCTCACTACTGAATTTCGTTTTCTGTCTCTCCTTGTAATACCTGCGACTTTCCGTAGGTAAGTATTTCATCTTCATAATCTGTAATTTGCTTTCCATCCTTTTCGTCAGTACCCAGCTCTCGCATCCAAACGTTAATATAGGGAGAAATATTGTTCTATACCTATATAGTCATTTTCGTTTTAACCGAGATTTCTTCCTTTCCTATGAACGAGTTTTTAAGACTATGTTTAGGTTTGTGGTGAGTGGGTCTATAAGGCACTCACACCTTCGAAGCATTTTCTATTCTTGTATTTATTTCTATGTCATGGTTCCCTTTATTATTGATGTTTACTCCTAGGTATTCGAAATTTTCTACTTGTTCCAGATGTTTTCCGTTGAGATTCACATTTATTTGGGTATCTGTTTTACCTGTCACCATTAGTTTTGTCTTCTCTTCATTTATTTTTAGGTTTTTATTTTCTAGCTTCGCATTCCAAATGTCCAAGTTCATTTGCAGATCCTGTTCGTTTCTTGCGAATATTGCAAGGTCATCTGCAAAAGCGCATTCACGTAGATAAACGGGCTGTAGATGTCTGTGTCCAACATACAATTGCATAGTATGTTCTCTGGTATCTTTCATCACATCATCTAATATTAAGTTGAATAATAATGGGCTTAATACTCCTCCTTGTCTTAGACCACTATTGATTGAAAAATCCTTTGACACCTTGTTGTCTGTTCTTACATATATTGTATTGTCGTCATGTAGGCTCATTATAGCATCCACCAATTGTTTATCTACGTTTTTTTTGTTTAATACATCTTCAATTTTATTTTTTGGCACTCTGTAATTATTTGATGTGACGCAAACTGTTGCTGCTCGCAAAAGGCGTTTAAAAGATGAAAATATTCAATGAGATTATTGCATTGATTGCTGATTCGGATAGTCACATAGATGATGTGCTTTTACCAGAAGTTCTAAGCGAAAACCAAAATTTCAGTTAGCAGAATTTGATTGTCCCTCTCATGGCCAATTGCACCAATAAATGCATAAGCTCAGAATAGCTGGGGCGAGTTTGAAATTTAAGGCTCGCTTAGTAAAAGTTCAGTTGCACCAATGTTTTGGCTCTGCTTCTTAACAACTGGCCGTTTGCGCGGGCATTTCAAGGGTCGCTTGAAGCATAAGGTTTCCTTTATTACTTGCACGGCAGTTTAATGTCGATATTGAAGGCTTAAATTTAAAGTTGTATCAAACACCTAAACTCGGTTTAATGATGACTGACGTTTAGACTGATGTAATTGTTGATAATAAATACATCAATCAGCCACAGTCTAAACATCAGTTATCATTTAACCGAGTGTTTCATACAACTCGCCCTCAGACGTTCTTGAAATACTGGATTTTGGGTTTCCTAGACAATTTCGTACAAGAATTGAATTTTTTTCAAAGATTTTGGTTGTACAAGGAGACAGTTCTTGAAGTTCTTGTCCTAATCGAGCATCGTTCAGAGTATCCTACTGATGCCGAAAAATTTGATGATCGAACGCGTTTGGAGGACATTTTTTCAGTATCCATCGTGTGCTGCGATAATTTGATAAACAAAATGGTTGCGGGCCTAGGGAAATCGTAACAAACATTTACTACATTTACGTCACAGATTTACGTGACATTTACTTTTTTATAGGTTAGTTTTGGGTCGGGGGGCAAGTACACTAGTACCAATTTCATTTGAAATGACAGGAAAAGTACTAAGCAATGCAACGTTGCCGGTGTGTTTCACACTATGCCAAGGATGGGTTTAAGTTCAGTCGGTGCAAATAATCACATTTTAACCATACTTTAATTTTTAAGCATTGCTTAATTTAAGTAAAGCTTGAGAAAAGTCCGCGCAAATAACAATAAAAGCTGTTAAAAGTCAATTCTTCGAAAATCGAAGGATTTTATTCTTGTTTCTTTAGATAAGAAAATTGTTTATAGTGGAAAACAGTGAAAAATAAGAAAATCAGTCCGGGAAAAACGGGGGGAAAAATAATTGTTAATATCCTTAGCTGCAAAATACAAAGAGGTTATTGGAAATATGGAAACTGATGGCCTGTCCAGGCTTACAAATTGTCCGGATGCTCCAAAGAATCTTTCAGCATTTTTACGAGTTGTAAAATAGTTGGCTTGGTCGAGCGAAACCTTTGGAAAAAGGTTTTTCCATTCAATTCTTCATAATAGTTTTTACGGTTGTACTTACCTAATACTTCCCAATACTTCCAGATCATATCCTACATAAACATTCTTCTTTCAAAATAAAAAAAAACGCTTGAAATTGGGAGACGGAAAACGAAAACCCAAAAACAGAAAAATCATTTACATATATGTCGATGAAAACACGAGAATGTTGGGTTGGAAATCTCCACTTTAAGAATAAGTGAATAATAAGCGAGCAATTTTTTAAGCTAAGCTAGGTGCAGCTTAAAATGACCAGTTGTTCATGGTGCAAAACAAAACTTTCTCAAAGCGCCACTTAACTTTAAGTCTACTTGAATATCAATTGGTGCAAACGACCGAATCCTACTTCTTAGTTAATTGTTCAAGACACTACTACTTTTATTAATTGATAGCCTGATAATTATTAATAATGCATGCGATCGCGATGTTGATTGTTGAAATATTTTCAATTGAACAAAATAAAACAGACATCACAGAATACAATCATAATAGCTACTTCTCATTAGACACATGACATGAATAATAAAAGGTGTTCTCATGTTCTGTATCTGTATCTGTAGAGTGGGGAGGGTGAGTGTGTAGGCTCACAGCACTTAGGCCACATGTGGCCCATTGTACATCCTCCCGAGGAGTTGTCCTCCTAGGTCATTGTCCATCCTGTCCTTCTCAGGAAGGTGGTCAGATCACTAGGAGACATCTCCTTTATATCGGCAGGTGTATGCCAAGACTCACCGAACACACACTCTCTTATTGACGATAACTCCGGACACTCGCATAAGACATGCCTGACAGTTTCATCTTCCTGTTCACACATCCTGCATAGAGGTGTGTCCACTAACCCCATAGTATGGAGGTGTTTCCTTAGTTGACAGTGACCAGTCAGAAATCCTACTGTTAAACGTAGGTTTTTCCTGGTCATCGCCAAATATTTCTTCGGCGCCAGCTTTCCAGGGTCGCCCAGGGTGATCCTGGCAAGACTGCATCCTTTGATTCCATCCCATCTCTTAAGGGATTGAGCATGGGTGTAACGTTTGGCTAGTTCCGCAATTGTCGAAGTCGTTAGGCCGTAGGTGTCACTGGGTCCTAGAATTTTCAGTCCAGCGGCTTCCCTGGCTAAAGAATCAGCAATGCGATTTCCTTTACTCCTGTCGTGCCCTTTAACCCACCTCAGGATAATATTGTTATCTGCCGAGGCGTCAGCTAAATCTTGGTGGCACTCTAGTACTAGCCTCGATATAACACGTTGTCTGTTCAAGGCTAATAGGGCTTGTCTACTATCAGTGCAGATTGTTATGTTTTTTCCAGAAATTCCTCTTCTGGTTAGTTCTTTTGTGGCAATTGAGATACCAGCCAGTTCTGTTTGAACCACGCTGGTATTGTTTCCCATTCCCCACTTAATCTTGAGGCTCAGTGCTCTCGAGTAAACCTCACATCCTGAGCCTTCTTTCATTTTTGAACCATCTGTATAAATGCGTATTGCATTTGCAGCGTGAGGTTCTGTGTTCTGTTTTATTTGAATTTTGTAGGGTTTGTTAAACAGAAACCTGGGTTCAATTGCATCGTTGGCTGCCTGCAGCAGAGGTAGCGCAGTGAGCGCTTCCTGCCATAGGCTCAACCTCAATTGGCCCACTCCTACTTCGGGGTTTACACCAGCCGTGCGCAATCGTACCATGGCCATTAACGCAACCTCCTTGACGTGCAGGTCCAGAGGGGTCAGACCAGTGTTCTCATGTTAGTAGTGAAAGAAATATTCTATACCTAGTCCTAATTGGGAGGGATGTTCATCAACACTACTATTTTTCTTGATGTAGTTATGGTTTTACTACGAATCAATACTCGTGTAACTTTTCTCAGTGTATCAGGTAGTTTATGTTCCAATGCCTTGACGTACTTCCACTCAATAGACCTATCCAAGATGCTGTCGAATGATTTTCAAAATGGCCGCTGGTAGACACACAAATCTTTTGTTATGATATTATTGTATGTGAAATCTGTTTAGTTCGGTCAATTTACTCGTCTTCTGTGGTCTTCTTTAATCTAAAGGTTCAGTTCTTCATTGTATTGTGATTAATTATAAATAATTCAGTGTGAAACTAGAAAATATGCCTACTACTTGAAAATATTCGTATGCTGACAAACTCTTATAAGCATTGGTGTAAAAGCTGTGTGTCAGGACCAAATACGACACTATGTGGAAATAAGTCACTGGTGGAAAGTCGACTTCTTGAGTTTCTTCAATAGGAGCAGGGTTATTCATGAGTGTGTAAGGATCAATACCCTGGATAACTCTTATCTTTTCCCTGTATCTCATGGCAATTTCTTTACAGTCACTCTTTAAAGTCAATAGATAATCACTTTTATTGGAACAAGCCATTATTTAAACTTTAAACACGTATAATAGAAAAAAAACTACGGTATCCGCCAAAATAAACAGTACCGAAACAGAGAGTGCTGTGGAGTTGTTTATGTAATATGGATTTGTCATATTTGACTTAATTGTCATTAGTTGATATATTAATAGTACGCTGCAGTTAAATTTGATTTAAAAATGGTTCTAACAACGGAAGAAAAAGTTTTTTTGGTAGAGCATTATTTTCGTTCATACGGAAAAGGTCGTAATGATAATCAGAATCCACTCACTGTCAACCAAGAGCGTTATAGAGAGAAAATTATTATACCTTTTGTGAGAGATCTAAAAAACTTTTGCCGTGCACGGAATCTACAGTTTCGCACACAATGGTTCCAACAAGATGGTGCAACGAGCCATACAGCTGTGCGCACCTTAGACTTACTCCGTCAGCATTTCGATAATAGAATAATTTCTCGGGGAACAGACTTCGAATATCCTTCTCATTCACCTGATCTGACGCCACCTGACGCATACAATGAAGGAGAAAATATTTCACTGGGAAAATCCGCCGGCGAATATTGCCGAACTACGGGAAAGAATACAAAATATTTTTCGGCAGTTACATCAACCACTTTTTATAAATATGTTTATTGACTTACAAAATCGATATGAAGGTTGTTTGAGTCAAAATGGTGAACATTTTGAACACTTACATTACAGAAATTAAAAATTTATTTTTATTTTCGGTACTGTTTATTTTGGCGGATACTGTATATTAACACAACTATGCACCTATGCAAAACGCAAGTGAATGATCTTTTGTGTGTCTACCAACGGCCATTTTGTATGTCAGATGGTCACGTGTTCTGGATAGCCTTATATCGTGTCCGACTTTAAAGGAACCGACAAAGCTTTCGTCTCTTGTTAGATGGTGTACTCTGTGCTCAGACGAACTACAGCGCAAGGTAGGGGATCTCTAAAGGCGCGAGGGTGCTGCCACATAGAGAGTTCCGTCAGTACCAACATTTCTAATTTAGTGAGGACTGTAACGCCGTTAGTGGTAGTTGCAGATTCTTCCACATATATCAGCGCTGACATCCTAACGTGTTATCTATGATCCTAGCACGTGTATCGTGAGTTTCTCCAGTTTTCGTTTTTAAAAACTATTCTGCTTATTTGTGTGTGTGTTAAGTACTCGTTGTTGGTTTTTATTGTTCATAGTAGGACTTTTATTTGAAGAGACAATGTCGAGAATATGTATTGTGAAAGACTGTAACGTGAGGTGCACCCGGTAAGCTTTATCTTTATAAAAAACATGTTTCATTAAATGAAAAGTGACAGAAGTGGTTATTCTTCCATACAGCTTTGAACTTCCCAGCACTGTTGTTGAATTCCTAACATTTATTTTTCTTCATGTTTGTCATTGAAATATGTAAAAAAACGTTGCATTTATTGTATACTTATTTTATACAATAAAATATAATAAACTTGATGAATATTGCTTCATTTTTCTCACTTCAGGCATTATATGGTCCATTTCTTGACATTTGATTTAATTTTACAAATGTTTAGTAGCTTTAGATGGAATATCGAAAAATGGACCGTGAATGTCATTTTGCAATAAAAGTAAAATTATAGTAATTTTGAATATGCCGCCAAAGACTGTAAAATTACAGGAATATTCTTTTACGGCTGTCACAATCATCTAATTCGTATTAGAGGTACTGACGGGACTCTCAAGGTGGCGCCACCCATACAAGTAGAGGGCGCCACGGGTCAGTTTCCCATCTATAAGTATTTTTTTATCTATGCTACAGCGACGCGTCACGACAACTTCATAAATGTGGTTGTAGCTAAACTCAGACGCACCTCAGTGACGCTACTGGTTTGTGCTTTTGTTGTCGTCATCTGTCGTTAAAGACGACTTCAATTAACGACAATTGTGTTCGGTAGTGTTCATCAGTTTCAGTATGGAGAAACGAGTAGTGGCCAAATGTCTCATTGCGAAGGCGATCTGTCGTCCATGTGTTTTGCATTGAACCACCAACAACGGCAATTTTGTGGGTGATACCGTCCACAGGTAGCGACTGCTGAGATAAACTACAAGAAGTCGTTAGTCTGAGTACTGCTCTAATTCTATTGAATTTTCAATATAACGACGACCTCCGCCCACTAACAACCACATTTATGAAGTTGTCGTGACGCGTCGCTGTGGTCCGTCTGAGTTTAGCCTGAGAAGTTTCGAAATTTCTCCAATGTTTCGACCAAGGATAGCTGGTCAGTTGGCGTATAGTGTTAAAGTTTTGGAGCTATAATTCTAGTCCATTTTGTTTCCAATGGACACTTAAATGGCGAGCGATACTGATGATTCTCAAGAGATGGATTACCTGTATTATCAGAAGATAGCAAAATATGTGGATACAAAGCCCAAATCACAAATGAAGTGATCCATTTTCAAACCAACAATTTTTAGTGATTATAGGTGGATAGGAAAAGGTAGCACATCTCTGTGGCTGTAGGATCTACCGACCTTATTGCGGGATTTTTTTCATCTGTGGAGTTGAATGGAAATTTTGGGATTGTAGACAAGACCTGCAAATCTCAGACTCGGCAGATCTCATTCAACAAATACAGAACGCGATTGACAGTATTCCCATGGTATTCCCAATGCCAAAATGGGACCAACTGTCTTTTCCACCAAACAAGATTGAATATAATCATCGAAAGAGATGGAGAACATTTCGAGCAGTATTCTTAGGTCACTCAACTTGGTCAATGAAATTTACTTTTGCTTTTTTGTTACATAATTAATAGTTCGTTATTGTTACAATGATGCTGATAATGATCCTATTTCCATTTATACATATTTTTTCTCGTATCTTCGCTTGAAAAATATATATCAAGATGGATTTTACAATTTTTGTTTAAATTTTAAGATTCCCAAGAAATTTGAAAACAGAACAAATGTTCAATCAAGTGACCGCGTTACAACCACTGGAATTGAACGATGATGGAATATTTTATCAGACATTGAATTCCATCCTAAATGATAGTAAGTTTGTCAAAATCCATAGACCGAAATAATAGTAGTTTTTGCAACTAGTGTGGATATGATGGCCATATCGCACGAGGACGAAGTTTGAGCACGACGCTGTAGGCGGAGTGCTCAATCGTTTGATGGACAATCCACACTAGTCGTACAGTATATTTTTTCTACGACCCATTCAAGGAAAAATCTAGAAAATAAACATTTGAATAAACTGTAAAATAAATATAACTTGAAATTAAAAATTTTCAACAATTTTATTCATAATCGTACCAATTCAATTTTATGTATCCACTAATTTTTTTTGATAAACGTACAGTTCTTAAATGTAAAATTTGTATAACATTACGGTTTCGATTTTTAAATATGCGATGCTGTTATAAATAGATGTTGCCCGTCGGACTCCCGCGCGAAGGGTACAGTATCTTTATTTATAAGAATGAATATTCTGCTAGTAACTATGCAACAAGAGAACGGCCTCATTTTCGCGATTTTAACATGGTATTCTCCATAAGAAAATCTAAGGTTCGTTCTGGCAAATTTTGGTTCTAAGGTGGGTTCACACCGGCAACCGGATTGCAACCGGACGCAACTAATCGCGGCAAACGACGTATCGTTTGAAAGGCCTTAACGTCCAGTGTATTTAAAAAATAATGAAAAAATTCCAACTACCCCCGTTCATCCCCCACGCAGCATCCCTCATACTAAAAGTTAACCAATCATAGCAAATAACATCTCGTCTAAAAGGCCTTAACGTCTAGTGTACAAATAAATCCCCCCCCCATTCATCCCCACCTATAGACCCATCCCTAGAGGACCACCTAAATATCCATCCCAAATATTCAAGATCCCCAATGGACCATCCCCAAATATTTAGGATCCCAGAGGACCACCCAAATATCCATGAACCTATAGGCCCATCCCAAATATTTAGGATCCCCAGAGGACCATTGGCCCGCCCACAAATATTAAGGATCCCCAAATATCCATCCTAAATCCCCATTGACCCATTCCCCATTAGCCCATCACCCATTGGCCCATCCCCAAATCCCCCATTGGCCCATCCCCAAATAGGACCACAGAAATACCCAAATATTTAGATCTTCAAGTTACCTAACTTGAAAAAAATTTCACCGGAGTCCGGGCACGAACCATCAACCTTCGCATCTGAAACCAAGCGTCTAACGAACATAGCTATTCGCACTCATAAGTGTTGGATTAAAATAAAGGTATAAAAAAAGAGTGGTTTGAAAATAGACTTAAGTCTACATTATATTGAAAATTTAAATTATGATAAGTGGAATATCGTTGACCTCTAGTATTCTTTTATATACAGAGTGCTATAGTTAATCAACTAATGATGAAAAGACATTAACGTCAAGACCAACATTCTCATAAAGTTACTTTACATATCGTTAAAAGGGTATCTAGGTCTCATAGAGTACATAGAAAAAATCAGGTGACAACCGTATAGATACGTCTATACAGTGTGTTTCATAAGAGTATAAAGAAAAAATCAGGTGACATTCAGTTTTATCATGATATGTATAATATTAGTATCTTTGTTTTCAAATCTTCATGAAAAAGTTGATGAATAGCATTTTCAAAACGATGTTTGAATAGCCTTAACGTTCAGTAAACATTCTTTTATCAGAGCGCAAAAAATAATGGAAAACGTGATAAACATACCACTATTCTTTCAATTATAAGGGTGTTTTAAAACCAATTACTCCAAATGATATTTTTAATCTACCTATACTATGTTAAATAAAAAATATCCTAACACTTAGTATAAGGTGAATATTAATTATGAATATATTTTCAATACTTTGTTATTAAAAATCCGCCAGAGGAATGCAGTCGAGACGTAATAGTGTAATTATTATTAAGGTCATTTTATATAGTTTCTCTTGAAGGTGAAACATCTTAAAAATTAGATTCATTTTGTATTTAAGCTCAGGATTTTCCTATGAAATTCATTTGTTTCTAGTTTTTGATCACTCCATCAACCTTCAATAAACAACAGGTGAGACATTTTACTTAGAAGTTATTATACAGTTAAATTATATTATTATTATTATTTTTTAGTGTAATAGATTTAAAAGCGATAAATTCTTCTTCTCTTCTAGAAAAAGATCCGAAGCCTATAATAAAATTAAATGATTTAAAATTAGGGGAACCTAAAAAAATTATTGGTGTAAAATTAGTACATAGCAAATTTGGGGAATCGGTATTATTGGAGCTGGAAAAAGAAGTGACATTCCTTCCGTTGAGGGTGACAAAAGAGTATAAACCGTTTATACAATTTTTTAAAGAGGGAAAATACGCCCTAGTATTTAGAGGAGAAGTAGAGATTGGTAAACCAAATCCGATGGTATCATTTGAAATTATTGAAATTTAATTGGTAAGTTATATTTTTATAGTTATAATAGACCACATTATCCAATTGATGTTAAACTGAAAACAGATCAATAAAATTAATGAATTATGAAACATTGAAAAAAGTAACTTTTATAGAATAAAAAACATAGTATATTAGATTTTATTTTCATCAAACATGTATTTGTTCAATAGTTAAGTTACATAAATGACATCTTGACTGTGATGTAGGTGGTCCATCGATGTGAGTTTGCCAGTCAGGACGATTATAATGTATAAAACAAGGCAGTTGAATTTGTAAATCAAAATTGTCTCGATATGCTCTTGGTAATTTATTCCATGCATATAATAACTCAAGTGGTTGCGCCTTTTGAATTAAATAATCCAATGGAAACTTCTCAAGTTCTTCTTCATTAAACTGATATAATCGTCGCTTATATAACCAATGGTCCTTCATTGGACAAATACATATTTCTAGATGCTGATTATTCATTGTTCACTTTAGAAGTTTATCACATACTGTTTAGATTCATTTATTTTTTCAACGTTTATAATTTTTAATTTTAGAGTGGGGGGATATAATTTTTACCATTTCTCGCATGATTTAAAATAATTGAATTTTTTTTTCAGATTTTAACCAGAAAATATCTTTAAATTATTCTAATAGCGATCGTAATAGAATTAAAAAATGGTTCATATTAACCAATTGCAAGATAATATATTTTTAGGAGAACGACAATTATCTCTAAATACATATAAAACAAAATATGTTATGATTGGCTTATCACCCTATTTAAATTATGATGCATGTGTTGGGATATTTGGAACTAAAAATACCTATTTTATATTCAGTCCACAAGAATGGAACATTTTTTTATCATGTAGAAATGATATTGATAACTTTTTATTTAGATCAACAAACAATAAGAACAATAAGAATATGGAACCGTTAGATATGGGTAAATTTGATTTAATATTTAAACGATTATCATTTGGGAATGTTGTGAAAATTTATAAGGGTGATTCTTTTATTTATCTAAGAGCTGATACTACTTCAATGTTATGGAAAATGTTACCAATCATTGAAAATAGATTAACAGACTTGAAAAATTTACAATTTGCTAGTTCACTGAAAATTTTACAAATGGGAATAAAAGATTCCACCGATCCAGTAACTACAGCCTTGAATATAATTGAACCATTAAAACATTTAAATAATGAGACATACGCTATCGCATTAGAAGTAATATATAGATATCCTCAGTTACTTAAAGATGAAGATTTACAGCTATGAAATATGAAGAAAAGACAACATACAATAGAGGTAAAGAAAGCTATTCACTTTGATGAAACAAGAAATAAAATTCATTTATTAGTTACTTGGAAATATGCATATCAACAAGCGAGACAAGGATCATTATGGATCATTGCCGCATGTGACCGACTACGGTTTATGCAACGAATTATTAAAATTTCCAAAATTATAGATCCAATATTAGATATAAAACATAGATGTAAGGTTTATGATGAAATTAAGAATTTAAATGTGTAAATAAATTGTCAATCATTTTATATAATTTTATTTAACATTAAAAATAATAATTTTAAACAATGCTATTTTTATTTATCCATGATTTAGAATCCATCCCAAGCCATTTTACTAATAACCGATCACCTTTTCGTTTCAAAACCCTCTCTATTAAATAGACATCAGGATATTTAACTTTTTGCAATTCCTCCCTGTAAAATCCTCCTTGTATTTCTTCGTTCTTATCATCTTCCAGTATGTAAGTTGTTGGATTAGTAAGTTTCACCTTCTTTATTTTGAAAACTTCAGCAGTCCAATTTGGAGTATAACCCTTCTTAAAGACATGTCTATACTTGCTAATTCGAACAAAATCTCCTTTTTTAAAATTTGATGATCTTGGATCAATAGTTTTTAGGTGATTATATGCAGTAATATACTTTGCATTTTTCTCATTTATTTCACTGGGAATGGCACCTGTAGTGGAATGTCTTGTATTATTATATTTGTTAACAATATTGGGTAGAGTCGTTAACCATTTGTAAGATCCTTGCATGCTAAACTGTTTCCATAACATAGATTTTAGAGTACGAATTACTCGCTCTGCTATACTTGCTTTTAAATTAGAGAATGTGCTGTAATGGTTAATACCATATTTTTTCATAAGCTCTTGAAAATTCTTATTATAAAATTCAGTTCCGTTGTCAGTTTGAAGATTTTTAGGTGGAACATTCATTTGGTCTAGGATATGCTTCATAGCTAATGTGATTTCTTCACCTGTTTTTCTTTTAATCGCCTCAGCCCACACATATTTACTGAAAGCATTGATTACAACTAGGATATAATTATAGCCCCTATTAGTTTTTGAATAGGGAGTCATAATAGCCAAATCAGCTTGTATTAAATCATGTAATCCTTTAATTACAACATGTCTTCTTCTATAATTGATTCTTGCCGATTTATGTAATTCATTCACAACTTGTGCTTTACTCATCTTTCACTATTGGACACTGCACTATGAATTCAATGCAAATAGAAGAAGGTGTACCCAATTTAAATAGGATTTTATCACCTTTCTTAAAATTATTACCACTAATTTCATTGAATTTGAATGATATACCATTAACTAAAACCTCTCCATCTGCAGCGTAATGTCGAACTTGAATAATTTTAGCATCGTAGGGAAAAAGAAAATTTGTACCTGCATTATCCAACACATAATAATCCTTATTTAAACTAGTTTTCTTTTCGCCTTTCAATCGAATAATGTTTTCAACATGATAATCAAAAGAGTCACAAATATAAAATTGTGCACTTAATTTTGGAACTGACGACGACGACGATGATGATTGTAAATAGTGTTGATTGAATTTATTAAGAGGCATTGTTGGAATGATGCATTTGTTGGAAAAGTACTATATTTATGTAGAGCTCACCAGAGGACATTCTAACACAAGTTCAATATATGGATAATAATTTTTTTCTTTACCTATACCAATTGAAATCTTTTCACCCTTTGTTATGGATTGCTGGTTGAGAACACTCAAATTTTGATATTTATTTTTATAAAATATTAATACTTTAGTTGGTGGTTTGTTGCTATTGATATTAACCACTTTTCCACTTACTGGAAAAGTATATTCAGTATTATTATTATTTAATACATAGTTTAATGTACTAACATTTTTATCTATATTTCCGCTAATATTAATAATTGCTAAACTTTGAATGTCTGCAGGTTGACAAATATAGAATGGTGATTGTGGTAGTACCTCATCATGTGTGATGAGATAATGTTGATTAAACTTGTTTAACGGCATAGCTACTAATGTGAATATAATCCATCTATTTATGCTATTATACCACCTTCTCTTAGTTCTTCAATAATAGACACTATTTCATTTTGGTGAGCATTATTACCAGCTTGTTTTGAAGCTACAAGTAAGCGTAATCTATCAATCAATTCATTGAAATCATCAAAATATTTATAATCGATGGGATTTTGGGAATATCGCATCATTGTTAAACCTTTCCCACCCTTCAGTTTTGCTGCTATTTGTCTTGTAGTCATAGTGGGAACTGAAAAGGCTTGTTCTCTTTGTGCAACAAGAGGAATTCCTAGGAAAGGTTGAATAGCGTTAGTGAATTTATTTTTTAATTTTGCGGGAATTCTCCGTTTTGGTAATTTTCTATTATTTTTTGTGTATAGGGCATTAGTTCTCTCTAAAATGTCAACATATTCCTTAGCATCATTTTTAGTAAAAATGTGTGGGTCTGTTTTGAATAACAGTTCATACAGACCTGGAGTACCCTTGTAGGTAATACCTTGTATTTTTAAATCAGGTCCGATAAAGTCAATTGGAGAATCACCAATAGAGAATTTTTCTAGCTGCAAATCATGATAGACTCCAAGAGTATTATCAAATTGTCCTTCGGTGTCAGCAATACCTTCCCTTATGTACACTCTAGGTAAGGGATTTTCAAACTGTTCGTAATATTGCTGGATACCTTGGTCGTTGGTCATTCGACCGAGGTCACGGATACTTTCATCCATAAATCTACTAATATTTTCATCACTACTGTACCCTAAAGTTTTATTTGGCTCAAACGCATCATCATCATCATTTGTATTAGAACTGAAAACATCCTCTTTGGGTGAATCGAAAGCAAGTGCATAATGGGAAGGATTTGGTTGATATTTTGAACTTGATAGGCGAGATTCTTTTTTTGGTGATGGTTCTTGTTTAATCAATTCTTGTTTCTCGATAGTTGATATTAGTTGTTTTAGCGGTTGAGTAATGGGCTCATAGGTTTGTTCCAGTCGTGATTGAGATTGGTTTATGTTTCGCTTCAAACTTTTATACTTTTTTTGAAGCGCCTGCCTAGCTTTAACCAGTCGTTGAGTTAGTTTAGGATTCATGCTGGATTTGAAATTGATTATATATACTTTTCTCCTTATATATGAATGTATCCATCAAATCCTTTCCTATAACGACCACCAGATGCTATTTCAGAATCTTTATCGATAGTGAGAAATCCAAACTTCTCCCCCCAACAGTATGAACAAATGTCTTTAAATTTTTGAAATGACATGTCAATATTAACATGATCATCATAGATGTGTCTTAAGTTGGTGAAATCTTGTTGAAAAATTATCAGGAGATTGGCATTATCTCGAATTAATTGTTTTGGTATAGCCGAATAAGTTTGACTTAAATAAAAACAATCTGTAGATTTATGTCGACCAAAACAAAAGTAACTTTGAATGGGTTTTTGATCGCAGGAAGCCACTTACATCATCAAATATAATAATTGAATTGGTCTTTATGGCATCTGGAGTAATTATATCATCAGAATTGTTGAATTCCTCATATCCAATCTCTTTCATGGGTTGAATTAAATTACGTAAATATGCATATTTTGGTTGATGTAAACTCTTGGAATATACGTATAAATTTTCAAATCTCAAACCATTAGGATGATCTATTAAGGATAACATAGCATTAGTTTTACCACAACCACTGGGACCGATGATTAATGCTCGTTTAGAGTCTCCACCAAATAAATATCCATGTTTACCTGCAGTACGTTGTTGTTGACAGCTCAAATCATAATTTTCAACAGGTAAAGCTATAAAATGTTTTGCAATCTTCATCTTAAATAACAACACTGAGAGTATTTATAGGGTGATCAGAGTATATATAGATAGAGAACTATGGTTAAACATAAACAGTTACAATCACGTCGTCGTCGTCGTCACAAAGGTGGAGATTTAGTTTCGTTAATTAATAAACTTCCATTTGAACTTCATTTACCTGGTGGATACGAATATTGTGGACCAAACACAAAACTAGAACAAAGACTACAACGAAATGATAAGGGAATTAATCTTTTAGATCAAGCTTGTAAAGAACACGATATAGCATACGCAAAAAATAATAATCTACAGGAAAGACATAAAGCAGATCAGATATTGGAGGATAAAGCTTGGAAACGAGTTAAATCCCAGGACGCTACATTAGGTGAAAAAGTAGCTTCATTGTTTGTTACTGCAGTCATGAAAGGAAAACGTAAACTTGGTATGGGTGTAGGAATTAAAAAAAGTCGTGGTGGTAAGAAAAAACCTAAAAAACGTATAATTCAAACACCGACGAGAATAGGTGGATTTTTACCATTAATATTACCATTGTTGGGTGCATTAGGAGCTCTAGGAGGTGGAGCTGCTGGAATTGCAAAGGCAGTAAATGATGCAAAGTATAACAATCAACAATTAACTGAACAAAAACGACATGATATGGCTATGGAATTGAAACAGGGAAAAGGTTTGAAAAAAAAACATCAAAAAAAGCTAAGAAGACATAAAGGAAAAGGTCTTTATCTAAGACCATACAAAGGAGAAGGAACAGCAAAAAACTGAAATTGCCCCATCGTGGGCTTACCGATAAAGATCTGTGGAAATATGTTAAAATATTGAGAATACCTTTTTTCAGGGGAGTTTTCATGAGAGATAATTTACCAAAGAAAATTCATAAACATGAATGTGGTATTTTGAATATAGATACAGTTAGAGGAGATGGAACACCAATGGAATTGATTAGGTATTTTCATAGTAACGGTCCAGTATATATAACATACAATTATGATAGACTACAGAACAATTCATATAGTTGTGGTCATCACTCACTTCAATTCATACATAAATATTTCAATCATATTTAAACACTTAGTTGAAATGTCATTTTCTGTTACACTTAGTGGTGCATCATCTATTCTCAATTATAATGTCAATCCTCCCATTTACTTGGATGATAAATATGACTATGAAGTTGGTTTAGTTAATTTCAATAGTTTCAATACAATACCAAATATTGATGAAACTAACAATAGATTCATTTTTGGAGGTCCTACTATATATCATACAATAATCATACCTAAAGGTGCTTATGAACTTAATGAAATAATTCAATATATTAAACAACACATGCTTATAGTAGCATCAGATTCAACAATTGACATAGTCCCAAATCTAAACACATCTCACGTATCAATTTCTAGTAATAAGACAATTTCATTCTTAACTGATGACTCAATTGGTAAAGTATTTGGATTTGAAAAAGGTTTGTTAACTCCCAATGAGATACACACCTCTATAAAACCTATAAATATTTTACAAGTTAATTCTATTGGAATAGATTGTGACATTGCTGTTGGATCATATCTCAATGGACATCCTGTTCACATTATCCATCAATTTTTTCCTACTGTTCCTAGTGGCTATAAAATAGTTGAATCTCCTCAAAATATCTTGTATTATCCTGTAAGTGTTGAAACAATTAACAACATAACAGTAAAAATTATTGATCAGAGTGGTAACGTTATAAATTTTCAAGACGAGGAGATTACTATTACTTTACATATTCGACAACAAAAATGGTCTTAAAATTTTCCCATCCATATGCTGAAAAAAACTATAAAAGATTGATGAGTAAACCGTCTACAATTAGTTTGTGTGAGAGAATAGCCGTTATAACGCCTAAAAATAAACGTTTTTTAAAATCACTCGGTTTTAAGTTATTAATATAAATGGATATATTACAAGTCACTGATGAGCCCTTCAATGACATGGCTGTGGAGGATTATGAATATCACACATACCAACCATATATTACCGGAAAGTTGAATTATAATGATGAGATTCGTATTGTAGTGCAAGATTTAGATTGTATAACATATCCGGCTGACAGTTATCTTGAGATTACAGGAAAAATTTTAACTGAAACCAACACAGTACCTACAAAATTGAAATTCATCAATAATGCAATAGCTTTTTTATTCCGTGAAATTCGATATGAACTGAACGGTGTTGTAGTTGATTCAGTAAGAGATATTGGCCTTGTTTCAACAATGAAAAATTATTTATCTTATAATTCAAATGAAAGTATTTTTCTAAATAGTTCTGGATGGTTTCCTAAGGAAGACGTCAAGTTGTCAGACAAACATGGAAATTTTAATGTGTGTATACCCTTGAAATTATGGTCAGGATTCTTTGAAGATTTCAATAAAATAATCTTAAACATGAAACAAGAGCTAATATTGGTGAGATCTAGTAATGATAGAGACTCAGTCACACATACAGATGAAACGGAAAAACCTAAAATTGAATTAACTCACATCAGTTGGAGAATTCCTCACGTGAAACCGAACATAAAACATGAATTACATCTAAACAAAATTATTCAAAGTAACCAGGAACTACCGATAAAATTCAGATCTTGGCAATTGATTGAGTATCCTAGCTTACCGAAAACGTCTCGCCACACTTGGGCTGTAAAAACTAGTACAAAAGTAGAGACACCTAGACACATTGTGATTGGATTTCAAAATAATGGTAGGAGTAACATAAAAGAAAATATGAGTCATTTTAAACATCTGAATTTGAAAAATATTAAGGTATTTCTCAATTCTGAGAAGTATCCATATAATGATTTACTTTTAGATTTTACAAACAATAGTTTTGCTACGTTATATAAAATGTTTGCTGATTTTCAAACTTCTTATTATAGCCGTTCGAACAGTGAACCTATTTTCACACCTGACGAATTTAGAGATACAGCTCCCTTAATTCATATAGATTGCTCAAGGCAGAAAGAACTAATACAGTCTGGATCTGTAGTTCTTCGTATAGAATTTGAGTTAAATGCTCCCATTACGAGTGATATTTCTGCATATTGTTTGATCTTTCATGAAAAACAATTTTCCTATAATCCATTAACTAAAATAGTTAAGCAATACTGATGTGGAAAAAACATAGCGCGCATGATTGACATGCAATATAAAAGTAGGGTTACTACATATTCTTCATTAAATATGAATACCCATGAGTATCAAATTGCTCTTAGTCAGTTTCTTTTTAAATTAACACGTCTCAAACGTGACATAAAATATTATGAACAGTATAAAGGTGCGGTAACTAAATTGCAACAATTACAAATATGAAAGTTGTTTTAGATGTTCAAGGTTTTAAGATCGAAAATAATAAATTTATCGTTAAAGAATTTGCAGCATACGATGGTCATCAAGTAAGTCACTATATTTTCAAATCACCATTTCCTCTACATATGTTACCTCCTGACTTACATAGACAAGCAACTTGGTTAATGAAAAATCATCATGGAATCGATTGGAATAGTGGTTATACACATTTACATAAATTCAAAAATATCGTAAAAGACATTACTGAAAATGCTGACATGGTTTTCGTGAAAGGAAAAGAAAAGGCTAATTTCATTCAAAAATATTCAACCGCACCTGTATATGAATTAGATGAAGATCCACCATTAGCAGCCTCGACACCAAAATGTTTTTATCATAAGATTAATCCATCTATTTGCGCTTTAAGAAATGCTTATATATTATATGAACATTTTATAATGGATGAAAAATAAAAGAATATTATTTAATTAACTTGTTTTATTTACTACAAACCGTTGAGTAAAACTTATATTGTGTAAATACTCTTACCATTTTAAGTAAGGTATATATAACAATAATAATTAATAAAATCAATACTATATATGTTAAAATGTACAATTTATCAACTTTTTCGCTTATGTTTGTCCTATCCATAGGAATATCATCTATAATCACATTCTGCCATTGGGTTTGATCACCTTCGGAATTATCATTAAATATTATTTTTAATTTGTAACTAAAATATGATAAATTCGTTTCTGGAATTTCAATATGGTATACAGAGAGGTGACCATTATTTGTTTTTGTTATACTTAACAAACTCCATGTTGTTCGATTACAGTCTTCTCTTATATTTTTCATATCAAAACATATTGCAACATGTTTTGCATTATCTGGTACATTTGTATACAGCATATTATTTGAAACGGCAACCAAAATAATAAAGTTTAAATTTAAGGAAGTCATTCTGTTCAGATTTATGTTACCTTCTTCTAAGGATGTTGTAAGACTAACGGTCTTATAATTATTTTTCTTCTAATATTCTAATCTCGTTGTCGTGGAGGTAAAAAATATCCGCCATATATCTCTTTTTCATCTAATGAGTCTAATTCACGAAACCAATTACTATCTATGTATTCCGGAAATTTTCTAAGTGGTCTTGTTTGATAACATTCAGCTGTACACAAACCAATTATTAATTTTTGTTTACAACTCCAAATTTTTTCAAGTTTAAAAGTTTTACGTAACACTTTTCTACAAACTAAACAAACTATTGTTTCAAAAATTCTACACTTGGGTGGATCAAATAGATTATTCATTCTGCAAACTATTATACTAACATTTTTCAACAATATGTTAACAATTTCAATGATTTCCTTCACTGGATTTTCAATAACAGGATGGTTATAGCAAAGTATAATATGTATTATAGACTATCCCATTGAAGATATTCATTCGTATATAATTAATGTATTATCACCTTATAGATTTTTTTTAAAAACTAATAAACTATCTAAAATGACCTCAATAATAATTGCATACCTATTGCGTAAGACTCCGGACTGCATTAGTTGCCTCTGGCGGATTTTTAATGAGAAAGTATTGAAAATATATTCATAATTAATATTCACCATATACTGAGTGGTAGGATATTTTTTATTTAACATATTAAAGGTAGATTGAAAATATCATTTGGAGTAATTGGTTAAGGCTATTTAAACATCGTTTTGAAAATTCATTAACTTTCATATGAAGATTTGAAAACAAAGATACTAATATTAGACGTGTTATAATAAAACTGGACAATGTCACCTGATTTTTTCAATATACTCAAATGATACACTCTGTATATGTGAGACGTATCTAGATACCATTTTCAACGATATCACTTCTCTTTATACTCTAATCATATACCTATGTAGTGTCTATTTTCAAACCACTCTTTTTTTATACCTTTATTTTAATCCAACACTTATGAGTGTGAATAGCTATGTTCGTTAGACGCTTGGTTTCAGATGCGAAGGTTGATGGTTCGTGCCCGGACTCCGGTGAAATTTTTTTCAGAGTGGCATTTGAGTATTTCTGTGGTCCTATTTGGGGATGGGTCAATGGGGGATTTGGGGATGGGCCAATGGGTGATGGGCTAATGGGGAATGGGTCAATGGGGATTTAGGATGGATATTTGGGGATCCTTAATATTTGTGGGCGGGCCAATGGTCCTCTGGGGATCCTAATTTGGGTGGTCCACTGGGGATGGGTCTATGATGGTTCACTGGGGATCCTTAATATTTGTGGGCGGGCCAATGGTGGGGATCCTAAATATTTGGGATGGGCCTATAGGTTCATGGATATTTGGGTGGTCCTCTGGGATCCTAAATATTTGGGGATGGTCCATTGGGGATCTTGAATATTTGGGATGGATATTTAGGTGGTCCTCTAGGGATGGGTCAATAGGTGGGGATGAATGGGGGGGGATTTATTTGTACACTAGACGTTAAGGCCTTTTAGACGAGATGTTATTTGCTATGATTGGTTAACTTTTAGTATGAGGGATGCTGCGTGGGGGATGAACGGGGGTAGTTGGAATTTTTTCATTATTTTTTAAATACACTGGACGTTAAGGCCTTTCAAACGATACGTCGTTTGCCGCAATTAGTTGCGTCCGGTTGCAATCCGGTTGCCGGTGTGAACCCACCTTAGAACCAAAATTTGCCAGAACGAACCTTAGATTTTCTTATGGAGAATACCATGTTAAAATCGCGAAAATGAGGCAGAACTGTCATAGCATAATTACTTCTGCTAAATATTTCAAGCGTCTGCCTGTTGTAGTTATCAATATTTAGCAGAATAATTATTTCAAAATGAAATTTTTATGTGAACAAAAATTTATTAGCGCGGAATCGAACCTGAGTCTAGCGCGTGAGAGACTGGTATGTCAACCACTCGGCTACCGAGGTTCATTCCAACTGCACCTCAGAAGTATTACATATTTTGATAAGAACTGACGTTCATCGGTAGTCCCTTAAATACCTATTTTATTCTGTTTTTAGTATTTGTTATTAATTTATAAAGTTTATTTTATTCAAGTTTATTTTTATAAATAAATATTCTTGATCCAGTGCTTCTGGGAGTCACTTTTTTTGACGAGTTATTTTGACGTTTCTTTAAATTGAAAAGAAGATGAGTGACGAGTACTGAACGCGAATGCTGATTGGTGGTTTTCATATACGTTCTGGGATGTATATGAAATCATATACGTTCAGTTAACCGATATGGCCTACATTTCCATTCTCTAGACTGTGCAGGAAATGGATAATATACATGTGGGTGTAGAAAAAAGTTATAAAGGTCAGCTTTTCCACTTACTCCTACCAGTTATTCTACAAATTAGAGAAAAAAGTACTAGAGCAAACGTAAAATGATCTATTGATTACGAATTCATATAACGTTACATTTATTGTAGGAAAATAATGTTTTCGTGTTATAATAATTGTCAACTACGCCCTATAGCGGTGTAGTAGAAAACTACAAAAATAATCTCCAGCAGCTTCTCGTATGCCAGTTTGAAATTGGGGATTCCTTTCTCGAAGCTGTACGATAATTATTGATAAGATATAATTTCAAATAGTTAAGTTAAATAAGCTACCAACCAATTTGCTTGATAGACAATAGTCACCAACACTAAATACAACATTTAGGATTCTTAATATTTTTGTGTGGGACAACAAGGATTTGATTGCCCGGAACAACTTTTTTATGTAGCTGTCCCGAAAATAGAGCTTTCGGTATAATTTATAAAATCGGAAGTGGAACTTTACACAAATCGTACCGAAAGTATGTAACCCTCCGTATGGGTAGTTACGTATTGCCGGGTAGGTGCGTACAGTCAGAGACAGAATTCCAATATAACATAAAAGTTTATTCTCAAATATACTATATACAGTCACTATTTACAAAAAGGTGAGTGGGTTCAACGGCTGATTTGATATGATTCCTGGGATTTCGTCGTAGGCGACGTCTTCTGTTTGTGAAACTACGACCAGCGGTGTATTAGCTCGTACAGTAAACGCAATGGAATATCCCTAAGTCAATACCTTAGGGACGGGAAAATCAGGAAAGGGCGAAAGTCAATACCTTCCGCTCTATATCGCTTTTCTGGATGTACGCTGAAGTCAATACCTTCAACGAGGCTAGGATATCCCTAAGTCAGTACCTTAGGGGCAGGAGTTTCAAAGGATTACGAAAGTCAGTACCTTCCGTGAGGATAGAATATCCCTAAGGCAGTACCTTAGGGACAGGAACTTCGGAGTAGTACGAAAGTCAGTACCTTTCGTACATAAACGGTTCAGGATTTACACTGAAGTCGATACCTTCAGCGCGGACAGGTTAATTCAGACAGGTCAATACCCTGCTGAACTGGGAGAGGGATTGTCAACAAGTCAGTACCTTGCCAACAGGAGAAAGGAAGCCCACCGACTCAATACCTCGCTAGACTGCCTGCTACACACACACACCTCTGTGATGCCTTTTGGCCGAAATATTATTTATTAATTATTTAAATTA
>CAJUYH010000738.1:0-58383 GCA_910591685.1 Galerucella tenella
CACATTTTAACTGAACATCATTCTCCTGAGTCTTTTGAAGTTAATATTCTTCATGCTTGTAATAAGGGTAGTAGGATGAATTTAATTGAAAGTATGGAAATTCATAGAGCTTCATTGGATAATAGAATCACTTCTGCTGGAGATTATATTTTTTTACATTTACCCTCTGATGTAATTATTGATTGACATGATTATTGTTGGATAAGTTGTTATAGATATGCTAATACTTTGGATATTTTTGTTTTTATTATTTTATTATGATAATATTATTTAGTTTTTAGATATATTTTAATTATAGATAACAATGTCTGACTAGTAAGATTTGTTTATACTGTGATGACACTTTCTTCTTCTTCTTCTTTTTTGTAATTAGAACATTGAAATTTTACATATGTTAGTTGATGGATTGTTAGCCAAAAATTTTCCATAGAACTGTACTACATTTTTAATTCTTCAATTTTTTAAAGTTTATATCAAGTAATTGTTAAATGTCATTTATTTCTTTTTACACTTCCGGCATCGGTTGGTATTAACACATACACGTGCACGTTTATCGTTGAGTGGTTCAGTTTAGTGCCAATTACAAATTAATAAATTAATAATTAGTTTTCATAAATATAAATGGATATTTCAATTAATATCTATTATGCACTTCATCTTTTTAACGATGTTTCTGGTCTTTATGACCAAGATAACCACAATTTTAGTGGCTATTAAAGTCAGTTCACTTTCATGGTTAAAATTGAAAATTCGACATGTTCCACATGTTACAATTTTAACAATTTCTTTTTCTTTTTCTTCCGTCATTAAAACCTCAATTTTCTTTTCTTTCCATACCACATTTATTAATGTCATGTTGTAGTACCATACCTTTGAGTAATTTTTGGATTACAACTTACCGTTTTGCAGTTGTAAATGTTTCATTAAGGTGACTATTTTTATTTTTTTTTATTTTATTTTATTACATCACTCTATCTTATCAATATTGTTAACATATCATAATTTATAATCACTTGTATTTTCATATCTTTCTCAAGGCAAAAACTTTTTATCATTTTTGATATTTAAATGTAATTTGAGTTATCTTGTATTCTCAATTTGAATTTATTAACTATGAACTTTGTATTACATTACTTAGTAGTATTCTGTATGAGATTTAACATGTCTTCGATAAGATCTTATTTTTCTGGATTGTACCTGTTATCTTTCTTTTTATAGCCTGATGATGGTAATGATTTACCGAAACTAGTAGCAATTTACTTGTCCTTCTTTGTTCGGACAATATTAAAAGATTGTGGTTTGGACTTCGTGTTTTATTGAACCTCTTTTGTTTCAAAAACCACATTTGAGATATGGATGAACTCTTGAGTTTTAGTTAGTTTAGATTTTTGATAAATCCATATTTAGCTAATTCAAAAAAGTACCAATATTTCAAGTGTGATAAATTATTGATTTTAAAATTTCACCCTGTATAATTCATAATTGACCATACATTATTTAGTTTGTTGGAATCGGTTTATCAAGAGGACTTCAAAAATATGCAAATATACAGGGTGTTTCATTAAAAAAAACAACACCAACTATGGCATACTTGCGTGAATCACCCTGTACCTTCAAATTCAGGTTTACATAACGCACAACTCAATTCAAAAGTTGACGTGTCTTGGCATTTCTTATAATTTTCTAAAATAATGACATAAAGAATTTTATTCCATAAGTGGTTTCCACACTGTAAATAACACAGTGTATAATACTTCTACTTCTAGACTCATCTATCGTTTTTATTATTTTAAAAAACTATAAAATAGTTATCAGTGTTACAAAGGATTGAGAAAAACCAAGAAAATGACATTTGAAACAGTGACCTTTGTGTACTAACCTAAGAGACAAATAAATATTCTTAGTTTTTAATATTGATTGTTAATAGCGCTTGTTGGTTAAATAACTATATAAAAAACAACCACTTCGTCGTTGAATATTGTTCATTAAGCCCCTCATTAACTACAATTTGGGGGTTAATACTGTTTTTAAACTACAATATTAGTTGATAAAATATATTACAGCTCAATTTTTTTTTGTACCAATGAAAATCTGACACTTATTCATTCCCTGACTACTCAATTTTTCCTTGGTATTTTGAAACCTCCAGCTCTACTTTTCTACCTTCTCCCATTGTGCAATTAAATGTATCTAATAGACAATTTTTCAATTGTCTTGTTTAGCTTTCAATACAGTGACATGTTTATTGGTTCGAAAAATGGTACACTGGTATTCATCCTAAAAACATTCTTTGACACTTAAAATATTTTTCAAAGTGTACCGGTTAAATAACAAAATAAAATGTAAATAAACTTTGTTTTTGAACTGTGGTCTTAAAATAGATTAAAATAGAGAGAGATTATTGGTCTCTACTAGTAGGTGGGGACATAGGGTGGGGATACAGGCTATCGATAAGTGAAGTGACAAACATTTACCACTAGAACTTGAAAATAAAATTATGAATCATGCAGTTGAGTTGTTCCGAGTGTAATAAGATAACCAATAATTCAAGTGAAAAAGCTGCTGTTATTTATCAATTGTTCGAACATTTACTAATTATATTCAAAATTTCTATTATTTTATCTCGAGTACCCGGGCACGTAAATATTATAAAAAATGAATATACATCATTTTTGACAACGGAAAGAAGTATATTTATATTAATCTCAGAGACATATTCAAAGTGCTTTGTAGATTTTATACCAAAAGCAATAGAAAGTACGGAAGTAAGTTAAGCTGCTTCTTATACAGTTAAGCTTTTCTTTCATCTGTTTTTTGCCGCTAGACTGAGGTATCGTAGGTGACCATGGGTATCACCACAGTTTCGTGGATTCAGTACCTATGTGATTAAGATTGTCCAAAATCAATTGCAAAAGCTAAGACACGTGTTCAACGCCATTTCCAATTTTTTCCTTTGATCTACATAGATGTGTTTATTTTGAGAAATATGTCATATGCCAGAAAGTATATTATTTCAAATGGATATCTGTTCTCCATTAATTTGAACGGCATTTTGCGTTAATAGACCCAGCGCAATTATTTTTCAAAATAAGATAATGACGGCAACTATTGGAAAAATATAAGTAAACATGTGAAAAACGCTCTATAGTGTAGACGATTTAATACTAAGCTAAGACATGTACAACTTTAATACCTCAAATATATCCCCAAAAACTTGTAATGAAGTGTCACAGCCTATTATGATTACATTATTAGATTTCTGAAATTTTCCTTTTTGGAAGAATCGAACATATTTGAAATTCAAGTGTTGATATTTAATGTGAAAATAATTACCGTTAAATTTATACCTGTATGTATTCTCACGGTCTCCAAATTGTCATATTTTAAGTTCACAAAATATAAATATAAAACATATGGAATCTTTGCAAAACTATAGAACATCAATTGGTGGTACCATTAAAAAAAAACTGGAAGCACATTAATGAAATATGATGTACAAAGTCTAGTTGCTCCCATAACTACTCCATTCCGTAATAATTGGAAGATTCTCTTTCCTAATTGGTTCATATCTGCGTCAGGACAGCTATCTACCATAATCCACATGAAAGATTTCCTTTAACTTTGTCCCAGTTGTGGAAAGCGACATTTGTGTGGGGACTAGATAAAAATTAACTATTCAGTTGGATTGTGGTCTTTTGATGATGGATGATTGATAATCGAGAAAATCTTAAATGAACCTTGTAAAGGCTAGGTTGCTAAAATTTGAAGGTTTGAAATTGGTATTATTTTCCCTTTGTTTAGTTCATTAGGTGTGAATTCCAGGTTAGCTTAGCTTCCTTTTCTAGTGAAGCAAATGAGCGTTGTTTTTGCAGGATTCACCCCATAGCTTTCCTTCCTATATCGTTTTTCCACTGTTCAGAGCTATTACCTTAGCTCGGATATATCATTATTCTCCATTACAAGTATTGTCAGATCATCTGCATTCCTCTGGGTAAAGGGTTCCAACTGCTTAGTTCTTCCAGTTCATCTATGTCGACGTTCCACAGCAGCGGTGATGATACCAATCTCTATGAGCATCCCTTATCCCCATGATCAAAACCTCCATGGAATCTCCAAATAGAGTTGACGCTGCTGTCCTGTCAAGAAGTATGTTTTTCATACACTTACAGTGTGTCATCTACTCCACGCTGTGCAACAATAACCATCGTAAAGTCGAATGAAGTATGATCGAACGCTCCTTCTATATCATTATATGTTCCAAGTGCTATTTCTCTATTTTGGCTCTTAATGGAAAAGTTTACCCTAACATGCCTATAAATAAGTCTCTTCTATCTTTAATCCTTTAGTGGTTTGGGAATAAAGTTGCCACTGATGCTCTGAAGGGTTTGCAAATTACTAGAACTGGATATATTTCCCCTGCTGCTGATACACAGGGATTATACCATCTGTTCCAAGAACTTTATAGTTGCTAAACCAAGGCCCAGTTCAATAGGCTCCTGGTTTATAACTTTGTTGGATATGTAATATGACTTTCCACCTAATTATTTGCTTGGAATATTAATTAAAATCAATTAAAAAAAATACGAGTAAACATTTGTATTTGATGAAAGATTGCGAAAGTAACTGATTGGTTGAAAACTTTTAATGTATCAATTTATCCTTTAAGCGCCGTTAACAATAAATAGCTATCTAAATTGAATTTCAATCACAGCAGATGTACACTGTGTCGCAGTCGCAGATACTTGATAAATGTATATACAATTATCTTCTGTAAGTTCCTTGTGGCATTACTTATTCTTTTTTCTTATTCTTTTGGGAATCAAACCACAATAATGTTTTTTATTTTTTATTTCGACGTTTCGGTAGCGTTCCAGCTACCGTTGTCAAGATTAACTAGCAATAAAATTGATAAAATAATTTTTGGTCCCTATCTGACACAACGAAAAAATATGACAACTAGACAATCAATAATATTTTGAAGTTTAAGACTACAAAACTTTGTTGTCAAATTTTGTTAAGGTCCATTTATAGTAGATCACACCTCTGGTAAAATGTGAAATAAAATATTTTATTTTATGACATTCTAACGATATGATAGTCTACTAGAAATGGAATCCAGTGAAGTGCACGTTCCAGGAACGGTTTTTTTATTGGGATAGCGCTTTTTTTAGCTTATTTTGGAAATGATGTTAATAAAACGCGTTTGTTGTTACTTTTTTGTGTATGATCATTTTTGTTTTCAAAACATGTATAACTGAGTTTGGTGATTTTGTGTATTGAAGTGTGTATCGATTAACAACTATTCCAATGATAAATCATAAGAAAACCTGGATAAAAATTTATGATGCTATCCTGATAACGCAGGTAATTGATTATTGGAAATTTCACTTTCTAACATTGGTAACCAAATTTGACTACATTCGGCTGAAATACTAGCTACAACTAAATGCAGATAAATGTGTAGCTCTGTATATACTACAACAAACCGACCAAAATCTATAATAACATGTACATTTTTTTTACTAAACATTAAAATAATATTTAGATTCTCTTGACTTGCATGTAGCAGAGGAATTTGAAATAATAAAAAAGTTCACTTTTTTCGTTTATTCCAGGCCGAAAAAACTAGCGAAGTGATAACTCACAGTGAAGTACAAGAAAAAGTGACCAGTACTCAGGCTACAAAACAACACGTTTTCAGACCCGTTGAATTGAGTAAAATTCCACTACTGAGTACAGGAGGTAACGTAACAGGTAAGTGATAACTAGTAACAAATATTAGTTAAGTATGATTTAGAGGATTTTGTAATATGGTTAAATAAGTTATACACCAATTTTGATACCAGAAGACTAACTTAATAAAGTAGTAGATAAATTTTACCGATTGATTGAAAAATTTGTTTATTTATTATACTCAAGTACTTTATATGGAATCCTTTTATACTCCACTATTTTATATGGAATCCTTCTTTTCTTTACAATTTTGCCAGATATTGTCGAATATATTTCTGAAAATTTGTTAAATAAAAAAATGAATAAGACACGGGAAATTCAAATATTTAGGTTTTTCAAGTATACTGTACTCTTTGCAGATATAAATATTATGAAGGAATTGCCTCCATATATCTTATTTGACGGGTTTTCTGTTAATCTCAACTTTGCTAGTTATTATACAGCAAGAGTTCTGGACCAGACAAGAAATTCAGAATTTTGACTTCAACAATATTGAAACAGACTATAAAAATTACTTAAACTTAGATTCATTCATGATAGATCACTTAAATCTGGAAGAAAAATCATCCATATTGAATCTTTATAAAGAATCTTCTGATATTTTTTATCATGGTAATACATCTTTGACTTTTAATAGTAAACTAAAATTTCAAATTAAAACAACAAACGATATACCTGTTTATTATAGACCATACCGTTATCCATTTATTTATAAAAACGTTCAAAATCAAATCAAAAAAAATGCTAGGTTTTAATATTATTCGACAAGTAATTTACCGCGGTCATCGCCAATATGAATGGTTCCCAAAAAACTCGATGCATCAGGACAACAAAAATGGCGTTTGGTAATTGACTACCGACAGCTAAACGCGAAAACTATCGATGATAGATATCCGTTACCCAACATAACTGATGTATTAGATAAGTTGGGCAAGTGTCAATATTTCTCAACCATTGATTTGACCAGTGGCTTTCACCAAATCCAAATAGAAGAGAGAGACATGAGAAAAACTGCTTTCACAACAGAACAAGAGTTTCTACGTATGCCATTTGGCTTGATAGGAGCTCCAGCTACTTTTCAACGCGTAATGGATGATATTTACTAATCAATGATCCGATCTTGCCATATCCAGATTTAAATAAAACACTCAATCTAACTACAGACACAAGTAATGTTGCTGTAGGTGCAATATTGTCCCAGGGGCCGATTGGCAAAGATTTGCCAATAGCATATGCATCATAAATGACTGCGAACGAAATTATAAGGTTATTGAAAAAGCTTTAGTTTGGGCTACGGAATATTTTAGAACCTCTACATGGTTAAAAATTTAATATCGTGACAGTTCATAAACCTCTTACATTTTTTCCACTGGTTTATTAGTTCAATTAAATTTCCACATACTTTTTAATACAAGATTTCATATCGAATATCAAATTAACAAAATTACAGCTAATATCAATGATAGATTATGACATCTCTACATCAAGTTAGTGAATATTTACAGAATTGCGCAATGCCAAATTTAATTTTAGAATCACTAGATATATTCGGCAATAACTCTCCTACCAACACAAATTTGAAATAACATTTATCACGATCCATTAAAATAAGGAATTTATGTTCAGATAAAATGTGGTTTCAAATAACGTCAAAAAAATACTAGTCATCCCATGTTCTTTACGTATATAATTTATTTATGTTCTTGACTCTCACAATTCTCCAATGATATCCAACATTTTTTTTGGTGATTTCTCGAAAGTCGACAAAGACGACAAAATTGAAAGCTTTCCTTATTTTTCAAAGCTCGGTGAATAACAACTTTTTTTAAACGTCAAAAAATTAAATGTACGCTAACTGTCAAACTTCACAACCCATGACTAATTAATTAATTAACTATTGTTTATAAATTAAATTTGTTATATTGTTGATACTGTAGATTGTACAGTGTGGCCCAAATTCGAGGGGTATCATTAGGATCTTGAAAACGGTAAGAAATACAGAAAGTGTTAAATTCTGGCTAAGTTTCTCATTTAAAGAAACAATAATTGGACTTTTGAGATAATTTAAAAGAAGTAACTCGGACCCGGACTTTTGTTATTATTTTTGTTGTAGAGTTTTGTTGTAGAGAAAATTAATAAAAAAACAATTGTTGTCTTCAACATCATGTTATCTGCAAATCCATCTGCCGTTTCAAATTCCCACATTCCATATCAAGTTATTTTTTTAGATACAGACCTGGTTTTTTTTAACTCAATATAATTGGAATTATTTTCAATACGGCCCTGTAATTTTCAATGGGTTTGAAGATTTTTATTGTGATAACATCTACTAACTAGGAAGAAGTTACTTCACGTAGGTAAGTCTACGTCGTAAGTCTACGTCGTAGGAAAAAATATGTTTTTATTCGATCGACAAGAAGCCAGCTAAAAGCTCCAAGCGAGTCGATCTGGTAGCACCGCTCGACCGCTTAAACCATGAAAGTCGAACGTATTTACGAGGGATAAATGTGATAAGTTAAATATTCTGCGTATGAAATAATAAATTTTCTCTGCTTTTTTCCGAGGCAAAATTACACACAAACGTTACTAAGGCAGGAGAATAAAAAAAAAGATTTCAAGAAATTAATAACGTATTGTCATTTTGTTAGGCCATACTAGAGTTAAGCCGAGAAAATGATAGGTGCTACATATACACTGTGTTATTTATAAGATGCGACATAGGGATTTCTGTAGAAAATCTTTATAGCTGAGTACACATGACTAGAAAGTCAAGAAAACATTTTTGTATTCTGTGTAAAATTTTATTTAAAATTGCAAAGCGCTTTCGGCTGTTAGGCCATCATCAGTGCCATAGCTGCAAGTAATCAATAATCGTTGGAAAATTTTTTAAAAAGAAATTAGTAAAGAATTACTTACTCGTCAGATATGAAACAAGAAACCTAGTCAAATGTCTACAACACATTAACGTCACTATTAAAATTTCATTAAATTTAAAACTTTAAAAAAAAATTAATTATCCCCTGATTGGTGTTGAATTGTCTTCATATTATGAACATTTTTAATTTTATTACATTCTTCAGCCACTACACGAACACGTGTTAGTAGACCGAAAGACGAAGTGACACTACTTCAATTTATAAAACTAACAAGTGACAAATGACAATTAAAGTGGACACAGAACTCAAGCTATCCAACATGAGCATAAAAGTAAAATTATTGTAAAAAATTTTCTTTGATCTGGTAATGTCCCAAAACCAAATATGTGAATTTCCTGAATAAACTATGAATAAATTTGTTATATTGAGGTCTAATGAGAACCCATCAAATCATAAGATGTCGAAAAAGATTAAGAGTCTAATGAGAACCCACTGCTAAATCTAATTCAAAATAGAAAACTCACAAATAGGTCAAGAGAGATTCCAAAAGCAAATAAATTAATTTGAAAATTATAAAATATTTGTGTAAATAAATGAAAGTAATTATCTGAACATAATTTCAAATAACAAATTTTAATGAATAAAAATTGTGATCCGGTAGTCCCCCAAAACCAAAAATCAGCCATCTAAATAAAGGAACAGATTTGATTTTAAAGTCTAATGAGAACGTATTATTCAAATCTGATACCAAACCAAAAAAAGATTCTGGGTCTAATGAGAACCCGTTCCTAAATCTAATTAAAATAGATAACCAATCAATAGTCAGAAGAAACTCCAAACACAACAATCATTCAAAGAATGAAGTATGTAAAATCAAATTCCAGCAATTATTAATAACAAAATTACATTTAAATGCAAAGTGAACTATTACAAATAGTTGAATTATGTATCTAATGATATCCCAAAAACCAATGTAAGTCATTTTCATTGAGAAAATTATGATTTAAAGTCTAATGAGTCTAATTCTGATTTAAAGTTTAAAGATAATCAATTAATTTTGATTAATTGGTTCTCATTAGACTTTAAATCAGAATTTTCTCAATGAAAATGACTTACATTGACTCTCTTGACCTATTTGTGAGTTTTCTATTTTGAATTAGATTTAGCAATGGGTTCTCATTAGACCCTTAATCTTTTTCGGCATCTTATGATTTGATGGGTTCTCATTAGACCGTTCGTGTAGTGGCTGAAGAATTTAATAAAATTAAAAATGTTCATAATATGAAGACAATTCAACCCCAATCAGGGGATAATTAACTTTTTAAATTTTTTTTTAATTTAATGTAATTTTAATAGTGACGTTAATGTGTTGTTGACATTTGACTAGGTTTCTTGTTTCATATCTGACGAGTAAGTAATTCTTTACTAATTTCTTTTTTAAAAATTTTCCAACGATTATTGCTTACTTGCAGGTATGGCACTGATGATGGCCTAACAGCCGAAAGCGCTTTGCAATTTTAAATAAAATTTTACACAGAATACAAAAATGTTTTCTTGAATTTCTGTAGAAGACTGTCATACGCGAGCTAACTTTTTTACCAAATAGCGTTCATAAAAATAACAGATTTGGAAAGGTCGTTGAATAATAAGCTCAAATATACTTTTAATTTTCTTAAATTCGCTCTGGTTTAATAAAAAATGGATAGTTATGTTTAAAAAAGTCGAACTCCATTTTCATACCACTACCGAATACTTTGAACCGAGTACGGGATAGCAGTATGGATAGAAGCACGGGAAACTTAAAATTATAAACTAAAGTATGGCGGTTCGATTCGGCGCGGTAATGAAATCTTTTTGATTGTTCTTTTTCACAATTTTTGTCTAAAAAAACATTAAATTGATGTGCATGACAAAACCGTCCGGAAATAATCTTTCCCCAGTGGATGAAAAATGTGAAATTTTTTTGGGTTGGCAACTTGGACCGAAGTCCCCTATGAACTCCTCAATCAAAGCTTCACCAGCAACATCTACATACGCCATTTTTGTTACCGTTATTATTTAAAGGTACAATTTAACATCCTTTTCATAGTTTCAACATGCTGTTTTGAAGAAATCCTTTAAAATCTTAACGGAAACTTGGTTAGAGAATACCGATTACGGTTTAGCGCCGGTCAAACTTTTAATTGTCTCTTAATTTTAGAGAAAGAATAACAGAATAGGCCCCGAATAAACGACAACATTAGACGCCTTACAATGAAGTGAATAATTATTCCACTGTTAAAGTAAAAGATCAAAACACTGAATTTATTCTTTTTCTTTCGAACGCATTGTCACTTATAGGCCATGTTATATTTCACATTCGATATCCTGTCAGGGAAAAAAAGAAATACACTGAACTTATACTTGTTTCTTTCTAACACATTGTCGCTTATGGACTCTGTGTTAAACTCTATGTAACCGCAGAATAATCCTCGTACTACGGATAACTATAGGTACTGACTTTTATACTGGTATTCGAGGATTGGCCCTTATTATGATAGATGGAACCATAGAAGAGAACAATAGGTAATGGTTTTTCAGGATTTGTAATAATCATATGTATCTGTTTTTATGAAATTTGTATTTAAAGAGTTGATTTTCGACTTAATCCTTTAAAACAATGACCAGGTAAAAAGTGCACATCCGCGTTCCAAAGCACATTAAATTAATACCTAAGGAACATAAAAACCCATCGTAGTCGCAACCTAATTTATACACCAAAACACATTTCGGTATTTTTAGATGTCAAATATCATTCATTTTGCGTGCTTCTGCACAGCTGTCGAGACACGAACTCAAGATTCCCAGTTTATATTAAATATATTAACAGAGACGGGTTCTTTCCAGATTCTTGACACCACCACTACTAATTTTTTGTATCAAAATCTAAAATTTGGATTAATCTTAAACTAAATAAATATGAATAATAAATCAATCATTTATTAAATTAAAAATAGTTTTGTCTTCTTCTTCTCATTTTTAAACTGTAACTGTATTTTCTCCTATTCTCTCACAAATTACTCCAAACAATTTGTACAAATTATGTAATATAATACATCTGTATTAAATTCATTTTATATTTATGATGAAAGGAGAATGTTGAATAATTAAAAGTTAATTATAGTTACGGGGTAGATTAGGTTACATTGTTGTGCAATCGAGTAGACTAGATCAGTCTCACTACTCCCCTCCTGATAGAACTTCTTATGCCTTTTTCCCGGCTCTTGCTTAACCCTCTAAGTTATACGTAGCAGGTATCTAGTAGATACTATCTACTCACATTTGATGTTCGGAATTATAATTGTATTTTGAAACTTGATATTTGTGATTGTAATTAAAACTCTTATTATTTATTTTATTTGATGGAATCTTTATTTTTTTTTTGTTTGAAAATATGAAAAACTGGATAATGGAAATGACCTCTGCTTGTTTTAGTCGCAAATAATTTGGTAATTAATCACATTTTATGTGTAAGTGACAAATATTTTACAGATCCATTTCTGGCATGAACATCTCAAAAAACAACAACCCATGTTATAAATATCTGAAGATTGATCTATTTACGAGTTTTTTTTAACTTAAAATGAGCTTTAGATGCGTCGCCAGCGAGTCCGGTGCTGATGAGTACATTTTTCCACGTTGCTATTTTCCAAAGATTTCCCAAGATCAGATAATCAGTCTTGACTAGGGTTTTGATCGCGCTGGCCGGACCTTGTGATATAATGTTATAGTGCTTTTTCTTGTGAATTCTTATGTGATCCTTTTATCTTGTAACCCACACAAATTTTAGGCACAACCGGCTTACTGCTGTTTTTTTTCAATTTTTTTTGCTTGTCCAGAATTAAGGTATTAGAATGTGCTCAGAAACTTGATGTATTTGAAAAATATTCGGCTTAAAAACATGTGAACTAGTGGTCGATTAAAGCAGACATTTTTGAATATATTTTTTTCCAATTCTCTAAACTTAGGAAAATATTTTAAACATTGCGAATCTATATTATTTTTGATATTCTTGATTGCAATAAAAATTGATATCTTTTGCGGCATTTGTCTTATATCAATTTCATAATTGATTTGATTATGATTATGAATCTACTACTACTAATCAATTTTTTCCTAGCAAAACTGACATAGCTTTGATTTAAGTAATATTTAATTTAATTTAAAAATACAATAAGCTAAAAATTTCTTAATCTAAATTTGTAACCACATGATGAACAGTAAATGGGAAAAGTCCAGAAAAAAGAATAAACAGCTCATTAAAAATAAATAGTTTTGGTTTTGAATTGGGATATGTTTATTAACCTACCTTCTTTATTTCACGATGTAATATTTCTGGTAATGTTTTGATTGTAGGCTGTCGGCATTTGCAGTTTGGCAACTAGCCGAATTCAATTTATCATAATATGACAATATAAAATTTTTGTATTGCTGAGAAGTGCTCAAGGTTGCGTAGACAAATTGAGATATCATTTATTATAAGATAAATGAAAATTTTCATTTCCCAGGCAGAATGAAAACGATAAATTGAATGGAACTGATATATCATGAGTAATCAAAAATTAAAGTAAACCAATTTTTCGGCTTCCAGCATTGCTGACTTTTTGAAAGATTCCGCTATAGTCAGTTCCCAGAACCTACAATATACAATACAGATGGTATCTCTTTGGCACATCGTGCTCCGTGATCGTAAGTAGCACTGTCAATTTTAATTTAAAAAAATTCTTCGCAGCAAAAGCGACTGACTGTGAGCATTTTTTTGATTGTTATGTAATCATTCATTCACTTATTCCAATTCGTAAAGTGTACTGGATAAGTTGCTAAGGATCGTTGCCAGACTCACGCGTCAAGCGTACGGAAATAATATAAGTAACTGTTCATAGCATAAAATAAAAGAAGTAACTTTGTACAAAATATTCAGCTGAAGATTAACAAACCAACCAATGAAAACATTTGATTCCTAGTCCGACTTCCAATCTTCGAATCTTCTTCTACGTGATCATCTGCAAAATTATGAGTATAAAAGTGTCTATTTCTTATTGAAATACAACATCTTCACCTATTATATTTCTGTTTCAAGAGTTCTTTCTAGGAATATTTCAAGGAGAGAAGGAAAGGTGCTGTATTCTTTTATATAGAGTGATTCATTAGAGCGATAAACTTCAATATCTTGGAAATCCTTCGACAACCGACCAAAATTTTATTCGAATATCTTTGAGGATTTACAAGATCCTTATCGCACCAATGAATATCCTGTATCCACAAATACTTTCACGTCCTAAAAGTGTTAACTGCTGTCAAATCTCTGTATATGACTAAACTGGCATGATTTGATTCAGGCTTTCCTTAACCAATTGAGTAGGGTCAACGAGAACCTAATGAACATCCAATGCTATAAAATTATAAACTATATCTTCAATTACCATTAAAAATTCGATATAGATAGACAATCAGTTTAAAAAAGCTAAAAAAAACAACGAAATCGAATGATTGTAAAATGTCAACTCCCTATTGCATTTGAAATATAACTGATAGATCTCTTACAAAATAAGTACTCCACAGTTGTTCACCGTAATTTGGCATCTTTCATAAATTCAGTTTATGCCAACATATATAAAAATTTAATAAATCATTGGATTTCAACGTAAAATTACTTTTTATATTTCTAAAAATCAAGCGACTGTATAAAAACAAAATTAACTAGCTCGCCAATTTTTGACACATTATTTATTTATTTCCCACCCAGCACTGTTCAAGATACATAATTGCATTTTTCTGCCTAATAGATTTAAAAATCCATGTTTTTATTCACTATGATTGTGAGTGGAAGCTTCTAGCTCAACCAGTCTTTATTTATTTCCAATAAAAAAATCTCATTTCAAAAATATTTTTATATACAGGGTGTTTTCAAATGACACTTACAACGTTTGCATGTAGACACCTCTCGTAAAATTAGACAAAATGATATAAGGATTAAGGGGTCCAGCACATTAACTTTTCGAAATACAGGGTGTTAAAGTTTCGAAAAATTAAATGTTTTAATTCGATAACTTCAAAATGGATGAATAAATTGATTTTACATTTGGCAGGTTGTTTTTAAATTTGAGAGGGCATATTTTGATGATAAATATTTCTCAATTTTTGATCCAGTGGTGTACGTTTGGAAGACTATGTCACCTTTCGCCTCCCATTTTTTACGCCACAGACATTTGAAACAATTTTCATTCAATTTTGTATTCCTTAATGGTTTTTACGTGAAAAATGAATAACCTTTAAATATCAAAACATTTGTAGTTTCCAAGATATTTAATGCTTTTTAATAATTAATTTTTAAAAAAAATTTCTTGTATTTTTTTCATTAACTACCAAGTACTTATGGTTGGAATATGTAACAGGAACTAATTTATGAAACAGCAATGCATCTTAGACATTCGGAGTGAATTGTTGAAAATGTGATTTTATTTAAAAAAATATATGCAGCTACAGCAATTATTTCCGGCCATCGCCAATCTTCCCAAGGTATGCGATTTTTAATGAGAAAACGTTGCAAATTATGTATAAATGTATAAATGGACAACATTTTGAATATCTATTGTAATTTGCTAATAAAATCGCAAGTTTGGACAAATATTTTCAACAAAATGTACTCCGAATGTCTTAGATGCATTGCTGTCTCATAAATTAGTTCCTGTTACATATTCCAACCATAAGTACTTGGTAGTTATTGAAAAAAATTTTTTTTATCAATTATTAAGAAGTGATCTTGCCGACTTCATGAAAACATTAAATATCTTGAAAACTACACATTTTTTGATATCTAAATGTTACTTATGCGTTTTTCACGTGAAAACCATTGAGAAATGCAAAATTGAATGGAAATGTCAAATGTCAGGGGCGTAAAAAATAGGAGGAGAAAGGTGACAGAGTCTTCCAAATGTACACCCTTCTACATTTAAAAACAACCTGTCAAATGTCAAATCGATTTATTCATCCATTTTAAAATTATCGAATTTAAACATTAAATTTTTCAAAACTTTAACTCCCTGTATTTCGAACAGTTAATGTGCTGGACTTAATCCTTATATCATTTTGTCCAATTTCACGAGAGGTATCTACATGCAAACGTTGTAAGTGTCATTTGAAAACACCCTGTATATAAAAGATAGTGTCATATAAGGCGGGATACTATTTTTAGGGTTTTGAAGAGTACATTTTCGTAGTGAATAAATGAAATTTTAATTGCCATTTTCCCAGTGCGATGGTTGATATTTTAACTCTCAGGATACATTATTTCATTTTTCAAATTCAAATGAGCCTTTATTAAGCTAAGACGCCACTAGTTCAGAGCACGTTTTTTCAATATGGTCAATTTATGAAAAAATACTTTCTTTTGCCGAATGTTTTCAAGTTTTCAAAGCTGACGCGACAAATGTGCTTAAAATTGTGTTTAGACAATGTTTTCTTGGATAAACACTCCAAAAGAAGCTACATGGGAAGAGCTAGCATCACATTATGTAGATGACTATTTAAAAACTGTTACTCACTCTGAGATAGATCATGTGGAAAGAACTATAGTACAGAGAAACGTTCCGTCGGTGCCAATTGGAGGAAAGGGACGCGGTGTTGATTTTGACCCTCTCACATTTTTATCTATTTTTTATGTTCAATCTCATAAAGGTAAAAAAAATAATACGATAAAAATTACGACTTTGATTGCTATTTTCCAAGTGCAATAACACTAATGATCTGTAATCTACTGAATATTTTTTAAATTTGAAATAGGGAAGTAAAAGCACAACCTTTCCGTATATTTTTATTTCAACGTTTCGGTAGCGCTCCAGATACTACAGATTTTTTTCCTTACCTGACACTTGAATTTGCCTAAATGGTAATTTTAGTTAGTATTCCTCTTACAAGCAAAACTACCAATCCGTAAATAACGGTTACTGAAGATTTGACTCCGCAAAAGTGATAGATATTTGTTACACAGGATTAACCTGAAACAATAAGTATATTTATAATTTTTTCTACTGTGTTTGTTTCAATGTATTGCTAACACTCAGTAGGCAGTCATAGGCGCAACTGGTTGCGCCGTTCTAATTTATTAATCTCTACCCCATATCTGTACTCTTGTGTAAAAAACTATCTAATTAAACTCCTGTACTTCAGTATGTTATAGCGTATTATGAATTGATAAATCGTCAGAGCCGTCATTCCATGCTCATTTTTTCAGACTAACCCCAACCCTATGTAACTATATACATATTGTTTGGCAAAATGAAAATATAATATACTTACTGATATTTGTGGATTTCCCGTAACAAATACAATTTTTAAACGTTTTGAAATATTTCACGCTTGGATTTTGTATGGGAACCATTTGGTTATATTTTACAGAATAATCGTAGACAATCTGGCCATCGAATTAATTCCGTTGAAATATGTATTCATTGCAATCATTTTTTGTCAAACATAATAAATATAACTTTAACATAAAAATAAATGGACAGGTAACTACAAATCCCATATTTCAAACTTCTTATTTTCAATCCCTCCAAATATGACTCATGTTAATATAGTGTTTGATATTAATTAGATTTTTATTTTTCAGCCGAAATAAAAATGCCAAGTGGAAATACCGATAAACCTATAATCGAAGACAACCGCGATGGTACTGTAACAATCAAGTACGATCCACGTGAAGAAGGTAAGCAATAAAAACTTGACGACTATTTTGTCTAATAATAATAATGTTGTAAAGGTGTTCACGAATTAAGTGTGAAATTCAATGGAGAACATGTCCAGGGTTCGCCTTACAAAATCCACGTAGACTCAATAAGCTCTGGTTACGTAACAGCATATGGTCCTGGTCTCACACATGGAGTCACTGGAGAACCCAGCAACTTTACCATTTCCACGAAGGGAGCTGGTGCTGGTGGTTTGTCTATGGCTGTAGAAGGTCCTAGTAAAGCCGAAATCAGTTGCCACGATAATAAAGATGGAACTGTATCGGTTTCGTACTTACCTACAGCTCCGGGAGAGTATAAAATTTCTGTTAGATTCGGTGACAAACATATTAAAGGTGAATAGTTAATTTATGATTATAATTTGGCTACTTAAAATAATGTTTCCTGTTAAATAAAGGTTCTCCTTTCAACTCAAAAATCACCGGAGAAGGTAGAAAAAGGAATCAGATTTCCGTAGGTTCCTGTAGCGAAGTATCATTACCTGGAGGAAAAATATCTGATGCTGATATAAGATCTTTAAACGCTTCCATCCAAGCCCCAAGCGGATTAGAAGAACCATGCTTCCTTAAAAGGCTTCCGACAGGAAATATTGGCATATCATTCACTCCCAGAGAAATAGGCGAACATGTAGTCAGTGTGAAGAAAATGGGCAATCACATAACAAACTCACCTTTCAAAATCAACGTTTGCGAAAGAGAAGTAGGAGACGCGAAAAAAGTAAAAGTGACTGGTTGTGCCTTGAAAGAAGGTAAAACTCATCAAGAAAATACATTTACTGTTGATACACGGAATGCTGGTTTTGGTGGTCTATCATTATCTATTGAAGGACCTAGTAAGGCTGAAATACAATGCAATGACAACGTAGATGGCACATTAAATATTTCTTATAAGCCCACTGAGCCCGGTTACTACATTGTTAATCTTAAATTTGCGGACCATCACTTAGATGGATCTCCATTTACTGTTAAGGTTAGTATACTAAGGAGAATTCTCCACAGGTTGATTATCCAAGGGTGAATTTATATCACATCTCATGCCAAAAATAATGTAATATGTATATAAGTTTAACAAAATAATAATTTATTGTAGCAATGTTCTATTTCTTAGGTCACCGGTGAAGGGTCAAATAGACAACGTGAAAAGATCCAAAGGCAAAGGGAAGCTGTACCAATAACCGAAGTGGGTAGTCAGTGTAAACTTACGTTTAAAATGCCAGGTATGTTTTGAGGGTTGAAATAAGCGATAAAAAACTGTTCACAAATCAAGTTAGTTAGTTACCAATACATTAACCATTAACATTATTTATACAATTATCTGGAAATTTTTTAGGAAGCCCGGATATCTATTGTAGAGAGTTCTAAATTTCTCACAAGCTTTATTTTCCAGTACATCAGGCAATCATGTTATTCATCTCTTGTAGTTATTAAAATATACACAAATAGCTGCCTCGATTAATTATGTAGTATATAATCATTGGTTCACTGATTTTCGTACCAAAACAATTTGAGTTGTGACATTATGGTAGTGAATGGAGGAAATATTGATTGGACACAAATAGCCATTATTTTTATAGGTATCACCTCATTCGACCTCAGTGCAACCGTAAAGTCACCTGGTGGAGTAACTGAAGACGCAGAAATTAATGAAGTCAAAGATGGATTGTACGCCGTTCACTTTGTACCCAAAGAATTAGGAGTTCACACTGTTTCAGTAAGATACAAAGATATTCACATTCCTGGTTAGTAAAAATTGTTATATTAAGGTAAACATTATTTTCAAACCAAGACAAAAGGGTACACAAGGATAACTATAGTAGGTTTTTTACCTGTTGAATATTGTAGTTTTGCTCATGTTTGTGTCTCCAGTCTAGGTCTTGGTTCTAAAGCCCCATTTTTTTAAGTATGCTCTTGGTAGATAATTTCCAGTTCATGTTTAACCAGAATAGCGCTTTACTATGCATTAACAATTCTTTTATGTAAAGCTTCTCGCGTACAACCTGAAGATCTGCTAGACTTGTCAACTCTTCAAGGCGTTCTATTAATTACCATAGTATATGCAAATTTTTCTTTGTGAGATCTTGGTTGAGTATATAACCTAATCTTTCTCCCAGAAATTTGTTCGAATTCTATCTTTGACCACTAGTTTGGATCTTGTGTTAATGCCTCTGGTCCAATAACTTTATGTCCAGCATAGTATCTGAGTGCATAATCTTGTGTTATGTGAATTAAGTGTACTGGTCCGTGTTGTTGTTGTTGTTGTTGTATAGCTCGTTATAGGCGTGAAAGCTATTTAACCTTGCTGCTAGGAGTATTTTTTGTCTAATAATACATTCTGCTCATCTGAATTTCGAAACGTTAAAATCTACATGACATGTAACTGTTGCATATTATATTAGTAGTTAGGACAAGACATAGAATTAAGTGTATACATATTACATATTGTATCTGAATATTTATAGCAAAATTCGTCCAGAGCGTGAGATACATGCAAAATTGTATGCTGTCACAATAGTGGACGAGAAAGAAGTGTTGTACAATGTCACGATTGTGTGTCACTAGTCTTACGGGCATGAGATATAAGGACTTGTCAAGAGGAAAGCTATTGTTACAATAGTGATCGAAACCAGACTACATCACCAAAACAGTACCTATACAGAATTTTGAGCTTCCAAATTCAGTCGGTATGAAAACAATAATGGTATTGTCATGGCATTGATGATGGAAAGGAGTATATCAGACACACCAGCAATGAAGCGTGGTGGAGTTTTAGAAAACGTAGCCTGAAAAACTGTCAGTAACATACTTTGAAAGAGAATTAAATGCGGTCTCATGCTGTCTAAAGAGTACCAATGTTAAAGGGATTACCAGATGGAATCTGCGAAGATAGTATATTTTTGAGATAAAATGCCCCACAAGCGCTAAGACACATCAGAAAATGATGGGAAACTTACTGGAAAGTTTAATACACAGATACATAAATGAACTTGACAGGCTTGAAAAAAAAGTGAAAATGATTATTTTAACATATGATGTCTGATTCTCTTTATCGTATAGTGGGTTTGCGGAAAGAAAATGTGAACCAAGTGGCGCATAGAAGTATATTGTAATTTTATGTGAATAAAATGCACAAATGGTAATATTGTAGTATTGTTGACTTCTAAATTTTAAACTTATATAAGCTCATACAATTCCAATAATATTATCAAGTACTTCAAATATTCTTTCAACGTGTATTTTTTCTATTTTTTGTAGATTATTGATATTCCTAGATAAAAATTCAAAGATATTTTGATAAACAAGTCAAAAATTGTGAGATTGAAGCGCAGTAGAAAACCCGTTCCTAATAAGCGCTTTATTTTATGCTAGGGATAGATTGCTTTGGAACGTGTAGTATCTGTTACTTATACAGTGCTTTGGAATATCTCATAAACATCAATACCTGTCAAAAAAAGTCAGTATTTGTTTGCAGTAATTAGAGACATCTCAGTAACACTAAGTATTGCAGATAAAATTGAAATTGTTTTCATAGTTGAAGAAAATTATAAAACTTGTGGGGAATCAGCAGAAATGTTAAACAATAGACACGCGGATAAAACTATACATTTTACAACTGTCCAATATGTTTTGCAAAAATTTAAGAGTTCTGGAAGTGTTGGAAATAATTTTAGAAAAAAGCATCGGGTATGGGTTAGAAGTACAGTTGCAAGAATTTCAAAGGCAAATAAATTTACCATACAAACCCCAATTCACCAATACTTTAAAAGAAGGAGAAATAGGTTCGAATTTTGTGATTTCATCCAAGGAGATTTATGACACGACAAATAATATAATTTTCTTTGACGAAGCAGCGTTCACATCCAACGGCACAGTAAGTTCTCGAAACTGTCGATGGTGAAGCGATAATTTCAATATACAAACCAAAGATCGGTATTCATTTGAAACTAAGATACAGTGCGGTATTTACAAGGACAGAATTGTTGGACCATAGTTTTTCCGAAACAACATGATTTTGGAAAGATACCTACATTTTGTGAATAATGAGTTGTCTGAATTTCTTGACGAACTACCATTAAATGCACGATAAGAAACTGTGCGTAATGTTTGCCCCTTTATCATAATACCAATGAACATTTTGCTGTCCACTATACTGTTTGTGCGTATTTTTCCTTTGGTCTGAATAATTATTTTTCCCTGTATTCCAGACAATGTTTTGAAAATTGTCTTATTATGGATTTACAAGTCATGCAGAGATTATTATCAAGAATAATTTTCTTTGCGAAAGAAACTTTTTCTCTATTTTTGGGACACACTGTAGGTTGCGGTTAAAGTAATAATATGGTTAGTTTATGGCTGAATGCATACAAAATACATAAAAAAATTCCAATACTTTGTATTTCATTAGACATGTGAACATTAAGGCATCGGTGACGTCACCTGGCAACTGAAACCAATATTGAATGGAACCTTATGGCAAGTGACACCTCGTAAGGTATTTAGATCATCCTAATTTTTGTTTTGGATTTACGATGTTTTTGATGGTTGAATTAAATAAGCAATGAAATTTGAGTTTCGCTTTTAATTAATAAAGATTAAACAGTCCGCCTATGGTTAACTGTCAGAAAAGTTGAAGTTCTTCAATTGACTTTTTTACATGCGATAAAATCTTGCTCTAGCTGACAAACAGCTATCTTATTGGTGGAAGTGGAAGTCATTTTCAGGCGTCGAAACGCATTTTTAAGGAGAGATACCCCGAACGCCCTATATCGAGGACTTATAGCGTTTTGGCTTGAATTTCGAATGGTAAGTATTTCAAAAAGGAAAATTTTTTCCAGTAAAAACTTGACTCTTAGCAGAAATAAAATTTATTTTAAGCAAAGCATCTGCGTAAAAACATCGTAAAGCAGTTTTTCAAAATCGGAGATCATGGCTGTTCTGTTACTATTCTGTTATCCTTGATTTACTATATCGTCGACACCTGCAGGGTCTATATTCTATAGTCTCCGAGTTTTTAATAGTCATATGACTAATTTTCATAGCAGAGGAGATATAACACATCATGTTGAATGTGGATACTTTGGTCACCAACGTGCCCTACATATATTTTATTCTATATAGAACTCTGTTAGGATTATTGTCTGATTAATTATTTTCAAAATGAATTTCCAGGTTCTCCATTCCAATTTACCGTTGGTCCATACAGAGATCATGGCGCACATTTAGTAAAAGCTGGTGGTGCTGGTTTAGAAAGAGGTGAACAAGGTGAACTTAATGAATTTAACGTCTGGACCAGGGAAGCTGGGAGTGGTCAACTTGCTATTTCTGTTGAAGGACCTAGCAAAGCCGAAATCAACTTCACTGACCGTAAGGATGGTTCCTGCGACGTATCATACAAAGTATCAGAACCTGGTGAGTGATGTTTCCCTATTGATATTTTTTAAAGTTCACCTGTTCCATATCTTGATAAAATTATTATTATACAAATCTCAGGTTTGATGTTTCACTTACAAAACTTGTTATGTCATGTTATAAGTGATGTTATAATTTTAATTTTATTTCTACAAAACTCACTTTGTACCTATTTTTATAATTATCGATCGATCGTATACAAAGATTCACTATGCTATAACACTATCTGAAACACAATCTTGGCGAAATATTTCAATTATATGACCCTTTAAATACGTATGTATCGTTGCTTTCATATAGGTTAGGTCTCTTTATTTGGGCGATATTGATCTTGTAGTTCCGCTTAACATAGAAACATATACGTCAAATTTCTCTCTTAATTCCGGAAATAAGAGAGCTGGTAACAAAGTATTATATGTTTCGAACAAGTTACTAGAAACACCAAACAAGTTTAATTTGCTCAGTAATCTGATGTGCTGTAACACTTATTTTATACTGCGCAATTAGTAACAATTAGGAACTAGCTTGAAGAATGAACTTCGTAGGTCAAAATATGTGTAGGCTATGATCACAGTATATGAACCAACCAGTAGTATATCTCTCATAAGTTTAATTCATAAATTGCCAGAGCTTTTGATAACCTTGAACGGATCGTTTTACGATTCATTTTACCATAGGCGTAGGTGCATACGTTTTAAAATGACTTGAACGTGTTAAATGTTTTTTCTCAAATATTGTAGAACAGTACACTGATGAGTTGATAAAACAATAGTCTTATACAAAATATTTTTTGGTTTTTCCATATTACAATTTTCATTTTGTTATGATTTTTAAAATTTTTATTGACAAATTTTAATGTGTAATATAGTCGTACCCTGAAGAAAAGTTTTATTAAATATTTTATTGGAAAATCAACACAAGGATGTACAAACTCTGTTGTTTGACTGATATTTATAAGTGATTCAACAATATTATATTCCGTAGCAAGTTTCTCAAAATTCATTTGAAATAATGTTTCTAATAATGAGATGTATTGTACAAAATTTTCATGCGGCATATTCAAGTTTCCAAAAGTATTCTCATTCGTATTTTCATAAGCTCTAAGGTAACAGTATAAAGACGAATCGTCTAAATTCTGATACGCTTGTAAATACGTCTCACATACGCCGCATGTATGAATTTCCGAACATTTTTTAATTAAATAACCACAAAATTGGAATTGGAATAGCCTTTTTTAAAGGAAGTTTTCTTTTATGATGTTGCCTAATCATGTCTGGTTCAAAATAAGCACCACATAAACGATGACTACTATTGTATATATTTTCTATTTTTGGCATCAAGTCAGGCCTATCGCATGCTTCGAGCCATACTTTAGCTCTGAAACAAAAACAACAAATTAAATCAATGCATGAAACTAAGGCTCATAAATGTAATATGAAGATCAAATAATAAAGTATTATACATTTCGTATGAAAATACAAACAGTTTCTCACCTTTCTGAATCCTTTAGAAAACGGTAAAATTTTTCATCACAATTATAATATTTATTGTTACATCCACGAACTACACACACACTACCCGATTTCTTCTTTTTAATGGTATCCATTGCAAAAAAATGCTTATAAACTATAAAAATAATACCGAAAAGCCGTAAAAATATAAGCTGTAATAAATAATTTTATTCGCAAATTCACCACTTGCACTTTAATTCGATGGCAGCACTGGCCGCCGGATGATATAGTCATCCGAACGACGTTGTAGGTCACAGAGAGCTCGGCAGTGTGACGTCACGAGATAACATACTGGTTCGTTCATATACTGTGCTATGATTATAAAAATATGTTTTCTTGGCAATCTCCTGTTTATTGATGATTGAATTATCCACATAACCCTCGCAACCGTATTGGATTTCCATTCCCATGTTTTATTCTAAGCAAATCAGCACCTCAATCCGCAAGAAGAGTAGTAGACGTCCTCCGAAAAGAGTGACCGGTATACAAACAAGGATTTGGCAATTTTAAAAATTGGGCGATTATTTTCGGCAAATTTTCAAATGTATTAATGCTGTACTCCACATTTCCAATTTAAATTTTTAGAAAAAATCTGTTATGCTTAGTATTTGACGGCTTTAGCAGAACGTATTTTTTGATAATCTCGATACAATTTATAGCATCAAAAGCTCCAGTGGTTATAACAAATTGTCGACATACTTTCGTCTTTGTGTTGGGAATGGTCACTTTAGCAAACTCCCCGTGAAATTCTACATTTTCTACAAGAAGAAAAGTTAATTCACTTTTTCGGCAAGCTCCAGCAACTCGAATGATTTACTACCTACCTACCTTGTTCATTAAATGTTGCCCGTCGGAAGCTTCTTGCAGAATATGGGCAATGTTTTCTTTACTAAAAACTTTGCATACTTCTTGATGTCAATATTTCTTTTCAAGTACATTTCATTTCCTAACATCTCCACAATGTTGAATTATTCTTCAGTTCCTTTTTTTCTTGAAAAAAGGCTAGCAAAACTTTTTCGTTTAAATGGGTAATCCTTTTTTGTTCACACCAAAAATTAAATTTGGCATAGAGCATAGACATCTTAGGAATAATTGTAGAAAACGCTTGGTACGTCGTTCTCTGAATCAGACCTTACAGTATTTATATGTTCTTCTACTTTCAAAAATAGTGAATGAATTATTTACGAGAAGAAAAACGATGTTTAATTTCTACTTCTTCTGACAATCAAAATCACGAAACATGACATTAAACAATACTTGCTTTCATAGTAACAAATAAACATCTCCAATTTTACTAGGCGACTTGAAAGGAATCTAAGAGGGACGCTCGTAGGGACGATTCAAGTACTCCAAATTCGAATTCTAATAATCACATCCTATTCAAAATTAGAAAAAATATTGTTTGAAGCACGTTGGGAAACACTATTTTTCGTAACTCACGTTATTTTAAGCAACTCGCTTCGCTCGGTGCGCAGAAATCTGGTCGTTACGAAAAATTGTACTTTTCGCAACTGGTTGCACAAATAACTAATGTTTGATAAAATTGTAGCTTCATTTCTTACTATAATTTTTGAAAATTCCAGCATGAATTACTAGAATTTACTAGTTATGTATATGAAATACAACATATATTCTCATAAGACAGTGTTTTTAATTATTATTTCCATAGCAGAGAAAGAATTAAGTTTGATACATTACCTAACACTTGTCGCAAGTCATGCGTGAAATTCAAATTTGGGTCAACATGCTTAAATTAATAAAATTTAGAACTGTTACATTCGATTCTACGAAGATAGAGCAGCTTTCGTAATATCATACACCATAGCTACAAAAATTGTGGCCGATTTTTTATTGATCTTACCGTGATTTCAAACAATAAAATCCTGGGAATTAAGTGAATGAGAGAGAACTTCGTTTCTTGAACATTTATATCACAGTTTTCTCTTTCAAGTTCAAAAATTGACGAATTAGGTATTAACGTTAAACGTTTACCTAATTTAGGTATTTTTTTCTTGTTTATTGAAAAGCTGTCTATATTTTTTATAGACATCACACTTTTACGTGAAGTTAATCTGATCACCGTGTGCGGTCCTTCGTAATTTTTTTTGTTATACTGATTAGAAACGTATTAACTCCTTGTTTTTGAAAACCAGAGAATAGCTGCTACTTTCTTCGGTTCTAGATATTAAATAATTATTAACTTTTCATTATACCGTCACCATTTATTATAATAGTTTTCAATTTCCCCGTATTGGGTCAGTCGCCTATGTATACTAATAATACTAATTTCACAAAATTTTTATTGCATTCTACTTTACAAAAATTCTGCCCATTCAGACCATTTATTGGTCAGTAGTTTTGAATCTGGCATGGGTCCAAATCAAAAATTTTGCAGCATGATTCCAAGTGTGTTATGTTATTGTGACAAAAAAAATCCTCAAGGTAGTTTTCAAAGTTAAATATAGCTCATTGAATCATATATTTAATAGTTAGTAAGATATTTTTCGTATATATGTAGTGGCTTTTCAGATATTTTATGTTTGTTGTTTTGAATTCATAAGTATTTGTTAGTCAATGTTTTTGTTGAAGTTTGAAGGAAGTGGACGATGTACAAAGTGTTTCAGGAAATAAACTTCAATCCTTCTGTTGATACACCAGAAACTGAAGGTTGGCACTGTATTTTTAGATTTCTGTACCAGAATTATTTTGTTGTAGGATTGTCACATTCTTTAACAATACATAAAAAAATCTAATATGGATTTCACTTGGTACTTTTTTTAAATAAATAAAATATTTTCAGATGTTATTTCCGTAAGTAGCAAATTATGAATCATATTTGTACCGCGCGACAATTAAACTGTGATTGATTGACATCTGAAATGAGATATGGTTACAATATTATTTAGTAATAATACAATAATATCAGCACGCAGCACGTTGAATCACTTTCATATGAATTATTATCCAAAAATATTAGGTCGTCTATAAAAGACGTTAATGTTTACTCGATATTTTTATAAAATAAATCTATCGTATCTTCTGTATGTTCCTTGTGGTATATTATTCATTCTTTTTTAATTTTTTGGGAAATTAAACCACAATATTTTTAAATTCTTTACTTCAACGTTTCGGTAGCGTTCCAGCTACCGTTGAAGTAAAGAATTTAAAAATATTGTGGTTTAATTTCCCAAAAAATTAAAAAAGAATAAATCTATCGTATTCAATCTACTCGAAAAGTAATGCCTTTGCTTGTTTGCCAAGAACTTATGATTAATTGAAATAAATGGTACTTTTAAACCAGGAAATTCAACGAATGATATATACAGGGTAATTAATTCAAAAAGAGCTCACGGTAAATGTCGATGCGTGCCATAAGATTTTTGAATTTTGTTACCAAAAGGGCGTTAGTGAATTTTCTACTTTTATTCACTTATCAATAAATCGTTAACTTTTGTATTTGCTCCACGCACATGTTTTATATATAAAATTTTTTATGATGAAAATTAACACAATATTTCCATGAAATCTTAATGTGAAAATTCGTTTTTCATTTAACTGAGCGTTTTCGGATTATCATGCAATATGTAAAAAAATGTAAACATCAAAATGCATTTTTTTCCAGGCAATATAACTGAACATTTAATTAATCCTATTTTATTTCCAGGTGAATATCGTATTGGTTTGAAATTCAATGACGAACATGTTCCCGACTCACCTTTCAAAGTCTACATTTCTCCAGCTGTAGGAGATGCTCATTTACTTGAAGTAGCACAATTCCCCGAAGGCTGCATTCAAGCTGACAAACCGTCCCAGTTCATTGTCAGGAGAAATGGAGCTAAAGGAGACTTGGACGCCAAGGTCAGATAAGCAACAATGAATCACTAACTAAATTTGACAAATTTAAATTATATTTTCAGATTATTGGTCCTTCTGGTCACGAAGATGATTGCTTCGTGCAAATTATCGACATGGAGGAATATTCCGTTAGATTTATGCCTAGAGAAAACGGTATCCACAAAATCCATGCCAAATTCAATGGCGTACATATTCCCGGCTCTCCATTCAGCGTTAAAGTTGGCAAAGATACTGCTGATCCAGCTGCTGTTCAAGCCAGCGGAAATGGACTCAAGGAAGTAAAAACTGGTAAGTGATAATTTTTTTTTGTGAAATTGAATAATCTGGTAGAAGGCAACCAGAATAGTAGTAATCTTTAAAACATTTAAATGAACGAATTATATGTTAAGTTAAGTTATGTCCTTGAACATAATGGACATGACAGTATATATATTATCTATTAATTTTTTGCTACTATCGAACGGTCCGTTTATTTGCAAGATGGATAAATATTAAAATAGCAGAATATTTCAGGAGTCAAGACCGATTTCATTGTTGATACCGTCAATGCTGGCAGTGGCACTTTAGCCGTTAACATTGATGGCCCCAGCAAGGTATCAATGGATTGTACAGAAGTTGAAGAAGGATATAAAGTTAGATACACTCCTTTAGCACCTGGAGACTATTACATTAGTATTAAATACAATAACCACCACATTGTTGGATCACCGTTCAAAGTGACAAGTCAAGGTAAGCTCTTATATTTTCAATTATGAATTGTGTACCTACAGTATTTCACAAATCACCATTTGTTTCTAGGAGACAAAAAAGTCGCTGACATAGGAGGACAAGAATCATCGTCAACCGTGGTAGAAACCGTTGCAAAAACTGGAAAAGTGAACAATAACAAAGGACCTCTATTACCCCAGTTCAAAAGTGATGCATCTAAAGTTCAATCCAAGGGAATGGGATTGAAAAAGGCTTACTTGGGAAAACAAAATCAATTCACAGTATCGGCACAAAATGCCGGTGAGTGCTAACATTCTATTGCGCTTTCAGACACTGCGATTTAACTTCAGCCACAAAACGATGGTACAAATGACATATTTAATAAAATTTATGTCGATTTTGAATTGTGAACTTGGTTCATTACTATTTATGTGCCCAGACAGTGCTGGACACATCTCCAGGGGAATGCCTACCAACCAAACCCACCTCAAACTTTGCGCTACTCCCGCCTCGGAATCACTACCCTAGCGTACAAACGGGTGGTGGTCCCTTACACACTCTCCATCATTTCCCTTCTATCACTCCTACTTCTCACATGCCATATCAAGTCCTGCACCCATGTCCAGTGAGCACCTGCGTCAAGAAGTAGTTCACTTCCCCGAATTTCCGGTCCATCTCCGTCCTCATACTCCTTCCACCTCCTCTCCATTTCCTCCTCCATCCATTCCAGTACTTCCACTCTGGTCGCAACCCTCCAGGACCTTGACAGCATCGCTACTGCCAGTCCACCCACTGTCCTGTAGGTAACCCTGCACCACCCTCAGAAGTATCCCTCTCTGCACCCGAAGAAGCGGCCTAACCCTCGCATTCACCCCTGCTCTTCCACTCCACACTTCCGCGCCCATATACCCTCCTCTTCCACTCTCCCAGCCCTTTCACATTACCCATCAATCTCCCCAGCCTTGCTGCCCTTACTTTCGCCCTCTGTGCAGCCTTCAACATATGAATTTTGAAGGATGATTGGGTATCCAATCGTACACCCCTAGATTTCCCCCTGGTTCATTACTACTAGAGTTTACATTCCCCTAGGTTTTGAACTTTGGAAATAATGTTTCTTCAACCATATTTTGCCTGCTTTTTCAATTGCTTTATATCGAAAGGTCTAAGTCCGAAAACTGCTTCCACCGGATACATGTTCCAATATTCAATAATCGAAGGACAATGACAATGAAAAAGGAAGATATCCTGCTAAATAACCACAATAACATATTACAAAATATCAAACAAAATATCACCATCAAACATATAAAAAATCTCTATCAAATTAAAAAAAAAACTGAAGAAAAACATCGTGGACTGATCTATAGTAAATACAAACATAGTATCTTTATCTGCAAAAAATGATGACTTCATTAGTTCAATTCAAACTATCCATCCTTCAATAATCATGATTTCAGAAACATTGTTAAATAAAGATATACCTGTTTCGATTGATAACTTATTCAATATAGGTCTAAGAGCCCTGACAGAACAGAGGAGTTTGCGTATATCCCCATGATATATTTATCAAGAATTTTTTAGTAACAAACAACTCTTTCCAATGTAACATTATCGAAACAATCACTCCTTTATTGATGTCAGAGTCATTCAAGTTTGTTTTAGTTTGTATATATAGACCTCCAAAATCAAATATATAAGACAATTTAATTCTGATTGTACAAATAAATAATTTAGTGGAAACCTCAATTCAAATTATCACGGAATCAACTCACAGCCAAGCAAAAAAAGTTAAAAAGTATATAACATACATACATACATACATAGTTAATAAAGTACTCGCAGACATAAACTGGGACACTTTATTGGGTGGAGACAACATGGATACCGTATGGGAGACCTTCCATAATATAAAAAATATAATATCCAGTCCAAATTACCCAGCACAAGATCTATCAGCTCTTTACACAACCAGGAAAATATTTACAGTATACATTTCCCCACTAGTTTAAAATTCGCGCTCAACCCAAAATGACTGATGACATAACGAGTACGTTCATAATATATCGAAAACTGACAGTGTACTTGTCAGTCAGAAGACGGAGAAAATGCTTCTGGTGCGTTTGTGAATTATTTTTAACTTTTATCTTAAATTTGGCTAGTGGTGGAAAAAATTGTTCAAACACCATGGTGTTTAAGACATTTATAAACCTCGCACCTTATTGCGCTCGGGGCAAAGCCCCTCGCGAAATAATCTTGGTGCTCGGTCAATAATAATAGTCCTCACAACCTTGGTGTATAATGTCCGTTTGTAGATAATTATCAATTATTTAGTACAAGTTTTAGTCAATTTTTTAGGATCCTAAATAAATGATAGATAGGTACATACACATTTATCATCAATTTTTCAGTCAATTTTGAAATTGACAAAACTTGTCCTATTTTTGTTCAATTTTAATTGATAAAAAATATTTATAGAACCAGTCCTATTTTCTATCAATTAAATGACAACATGGGGCAAACATATAGGGTAAACTTTATTTTAAGGTTATTGACTTTTCTATTTTTAATGATGGTGGTGACACTGGTTCTGCTACATAACCATGTTTATTCAAAGATTATAGATTATACAATATATTATATCGTTTATTGAGGGGTGAGAATGTTTTGTATATGAAAGTTTTTCGTTTGAGCTATTTTGAATATCAAAAATGTCGTGGTCTCATGATCAAGTACTTCGACTTATTGAACTATATGAAGAAGACCTTGCCTTTACATACCTAGTTAAAAGTTCTCAATATAAAAATAAGCACATGAGGGCTTCTCTTTCTTATATAATTCCTAACTACTACTATATTAATAAGAGTTGCTGCTGCTAACAATAAAAATTCTGATACCTATTTAAATTAAAAAATTCAAATTCTCTGCTAAAATCTGTAAAATGACAGGTTACTAACAAAATCATAAAGCTCAGTGCGCATAATCACAACCTAAATAAGTGACAACATGGTGTGTTGCAAACACATTTTTTTATTGTCAATATTTTACTGTCCTAATTTTAGGATCCTAAAAAATTGACTTAAACTTGTACTAAATCATTGATAATTACAAACGGGCATAATATACTATCATAGGTTTATATCTCAGCCCATGTTCACTTTTTAATAATAATAATAAAAAACGAATGGGCCACACGACTGAAGTGAAACTTATTCAGCTCCATCTATACATTATGTCATTAATGTTTGGAATAAATCCATTATTTCCAAAATGAACGACTTTTGAAAAAAGTCCAAAACCAGGTCAATTTTAATTTTTGAATCGTCATCACATGATGTAGATGTAACAATAACATGCGTTACCAGTATTAACGTGGTGACGTAATCGGTAACTTTTTTAAATGCAGCCATGTGTGTGAAACACCTCATTGAAAAAGTCTTATTATCGTTTTTACAACGATGTAATTATTTAAATATTTATTTTTACAGGGTCGACCAAAACTGTTTATTTGGTGAAATTTTAATCATAAATTCTCATTCAATGAACCAAGTTATTGTGAGGACCACCACTGGAAATTGAACATCGTAGTGTACTCAAAAAATATTTCTGTTTTTGGATATGTTACTTCTAATTTAACACTAATTGATGTGTATTAGTCAAGTGTTCAACACTTAAAAACTTCAAATTAGCATTGTTATCCAGCGCAAACGGTCTCGAGCTGGTGTGGGAATTTTCTTGAAACTCAAGGTGAACGTCAACTTTTTCATCTTCGGAAATTGACTTTCTACCACTTTTGGGGAGATCTAGCATGGCCCGTTTCTCGAAGCTTTTTCTCAATTTCACTTATTTTTTATTGAAACATGGTTTGGGGTATTTAGCATTAAATAAATTGCCAGCTTCTTTCGGTGTCTTTACTCTATCTCCATAGCCAATCATAATAAATATTTCGATTCATCAGTTTCCGTAAGTTTCATTACTAACTTATGCTAATTTAAAGATTTTAGCTTGACACACATGGTTATATTTAAAAAAAATTGCCGATTACGTCACTACGTCACTGGAAACGCAATGTTCGTTACATCCTCATCATGTGATGACGATTCAAAAATTAAAATTGACCAGTTTTTGGATTTTTTCCAAAAGTAGTTTATTTTGGAACAAACTTTCTGCTCGTGTGGTGTATACTATTTTTATTAATTTTTATTTTTGACATTTTAGGGGTGAATATTTTATTCGTTGGTATTCACGGACCCAAAGGACCATGCGAGGAAGTGTTTATCAAACATCAAGGACACAATCAATATGCTGTCAACTACATGGTTCGAGATAGGGGTGACTACTTGGTAATAGTGAAATGGGGAGATGATCATATCCCTGGTTCACCGTTTAAAGTGGAGGTCTAGATATTACATTTATTTTCCACATATTATTGTTGATTTGTTCAAACGTTATTTTTTTACTTAAGCCATATATATTTATGTTTAAAACATGTTTCGTGTCTTTTAATTTTGTATATAACAGATTATGAAAAAATATGTTTATTTTGTTAAAATAGATTTGCAAATTTTCGTAAAATTCGTAAGTAAGGATATCAAAATGTGCCTTTGAAAGTAATTTATATGCCTTATGAACTACATAAATTGTATCATATTTTTTAAAATACACTTTACCTGAAAAACTTGACGTTTCATTTATCGACGTATCAATTGTGCCGAGCATAATCTTTATCTTTCGGTAATGTTCTAAATCAATACCAGTTTTCCTATGATCCCATAGCTAACTTATTGGCTTAATTACAGTTTCCTGTAACAATTGTCATATTTGAGTACTGCGAGAACAGTCTGGAACATTACCTGTTAAAGAACCTTTCTAGAAAGGTCGCATTCGCCAAAATTCATAGTTTGCGACAGGACCGGCTTCTGACTCACTGAGTTCGTAACATTGCCCCCTCCTTAAAAGTAAGTTCCTCCTGGAACTCCCGTGTTGCCGGGACTGGATGTTTAAATCGGCAACTGGACCCATTCCTACACTTTTCCGTCGTATGGAAATAACATGGTACTGTCTTCATCGGATACTGATAAAGTGGGGAATAGCTGCAGATTTTTCGATCTACGAACATCATTTTTTAGTTCCCGCTAGATACCGCCACTTCCAGAAAACCCTTACTTTGTCAGTGGGGAAAGGAGAGGACGGCATTCGACCAACCATCTATCTATACTATTACAATTAGCTATTATTTACATTAACGCGTCTACGTTTGTTTTCATTGGGATAAATCAATATTAGGTCCAGCTAGTGACCTCTATTGGTTACTTTCGAAATTGCCACTCTGATAGATACAGTGACCAACATATTTAATTTGTTCATTTCACATCATTCAATTTGCTTCAGAATTGATTTTAAATAAGAGCGAATATAACAAAAATAAAAAGCCACACTTACTGATATTTTTATATTTTCTTTAAACAAATGAGAAATTGATATACCAGAAATATACAATACAATTTTACATGAAGATAGTGATAGTTTTGCAAAAAAATTGAGATGAAATTCACTTTAAAATAACGATTTCTATATTCTCCAGAATATACCTATTTTGGTAAAATTTAAATACACGTCAAATATCAAAATGGCCCATTCCAAAACACCCTGTATACTTGATATCAGACATTCAATTTAAACGTTTTGGGGACGGGACGGTACCTGGAATGTCCCATTTCCCATAATATTAATTTCATATAATCCCTACTTTGATATGTTATAAACCTATTACTAATAACTAAATACTTTTGTTATACAAGGTTATGAAGAAATCGTTCTCAGCAAATTTCAAATCCGACAGCCGATATTTAAACAAAACAGCTGGAAATAAAAAAAAATACATTTACATCCTATGTACACTTATCCCTAAAACAGGATGGACATTACATCCAACAATCTAGTTTAAATATATTCATTTTAATATAAATAGAAATTTGTTCATACTCTATAACAGTATTTTAACGTATTAATGACATTGTAATTGGTTAACACAAAACTAAATATTACTTAGTATTTTTTAGAAGGATCACTTATTGTACACAACTGTATAATATATATGGAGAACTTAGATTAGAAAAAGTGCTTGGACAAAAAGAAGCTGGTTTAGTACATACTAAAAAACGAGTATCTCACGAGAAATAAATACATATTGAGGAAGGACCACCTGAACCGAATTATTCAACTTGAATATAACATTGAGCTGCAAGAGCAGCCAATGATTTAGAGGAAATGTTAATATAAACCAGTTTTTATAGAACTGGAAATTTGTTGGAAATCGAGTATTTGAAACTGTATTCTGTTACCTACTATTACCTACTGGCAAATATTAAAATGTATGAGAAATGTTTAGTTTATATACTCAACCACACTGTTCTTCTCTAAAGGTAATATACGAGTTGTATCGAAAATATTTAGGATTTTCAATAGTTAGTAGTTCGAAATTTTATGGGAATAAAACTAGAAAAATTACGCAGGAAGTCAAGTAAAATAAAAATGTAATTAAAAATGGTATTTCACCAGCTACTATCGATCTGTCCACCTCATTGGAAGTATTTGGTCTAATTAGTGACATTGCCATTTTGGACTTCGGCATATTTAAGTAGTATTACCATCACTTAATTTATGTTTATTACTATGTGTTCATGTATTTACTTCTACAAGTACTGCTTACACTTCTTATCACTCTGTAATTTATTCCTGAAATAAATTATTTATAGGTACAATAACATTATGTAAGAAACAAATGGGTCTATGTGTATTCTTGAAACAAATGGAAGACGTCCCCCATTCATATCTCAGGTACATAAAAAGAGGGATGTAATATCTATCCTTTAATTTTTTTCTATCTAGAAGCAATTGTTCAACAATTGAAATTTAATATTCTGCTTTGGTAATATACATACTATAAATTGAGTTGAAAGAAAAGTGTTGCTTTACCTCATACTTTACATATATTTTTTTGACACCTTTTTAAAATAGGTATCAAAACATGCATCCTAATGAAGGTTTAGTCCACTCACCAAACCAAGGTAAATTGAGTTCCGGTCGAATTGGCTAGAACTTAGTTATAATGTGGTTTTTGGTTTCTTTACGAAGTGATATGGAAACATTGAGTATATTCGAGTAGGTAATAGAGGGCAAACATGAGAAGCATTTATTTCGTGGGGCAGAGTTAAATATTACAAATTTATTGGTAATTATATACCTAGTAGTAAGTTTCGGGATGACCGCAGTTTGTGTACTGGGTGCGCAGACATATTTCTCGAAAACGATGCATTCTTTAACAAAATGTATTAGATAACACTTGTTTGTAATCGAAACAAATATATTATTTTTATCAACTTTTCTATTGTATGAAATAACCAAATAGTGACAACAAGTTTTCAAGTGAACTCTATCACTGAGCATGTACTGCGATATGCATGGGCTACGGCAAAGGACACGTTTGAAAATTAGGCCAAATTGAAGAAATAATATAACAATCTGGTTTACGTTTTCCGCATGTTTGACCCCTTGTAACATTTATACAGTCCATTTTTTTATATCGCTATCTGGACATCCAAAACTACATTATACCAAATTTCTATAGAAAGTTGTGATCATAAGAAGCATGTGCTAAATGCTATTCTTATATACTTTGCTTTGAAAGATCATAAGGAAACCAAAAAAATGCAAAATATACAAATAGTTTGGACATTTGCACAGACAGGGCAAGAAAAGACAAAATTATAAAACATACAGAAAAGTCATGATAAAAAAGGAACTACTTGTCGGAAAAAAATACAGGGGGTTGGTTGCCTTACACAAAAAACAATGGGAATTTGCAAGAAGAAACGTAACCATAAGTAAAAAAAACCATAAGCAAAAAATTTTTAATAATATAATTCTGGATAAAATTGGCGACTAAAAAACCAGTAAAATAATTAGGTAAATAAACACATACTCATCACTTTAGAATTGTCGATACTAACAGTACACATTTTCTGTGAGATAGGTAATCGTTGGTTGACAGTGAACCGTAGTGATATACAGGGATCTTTTAAACGGAAAGAACGATATTTATGAAAATTTGCAGGTAAGTGCAGGTAAGGATCAAAATGCATCTGATGTACATTTTTTTGTTAATAATATACTTCCGTTCTTTAATTTAAATGGGACACCCTATATATTTGCTTGTTATTTTGAATTCATACATGCTGAGTTTAGTTTAAAAAAATTTGTGAAAACGGCACTTTAATCAACCTCCTTTGAGTTTTTTGCATTGGAGCAAAAAACTATTTAGATAAACTAATTGATGTTGTTTGTATGCATAGTAATAAATAAACGAGTACGTCTTTTGTTTGTTTAGAATGGTTCAATTAAGGGAAAAATAGCGTATTGGAATTTTAATGATGATCGGTTATGGTGATCGTGTTAGAACTCATGAAGAAGTGTGTCGGAGGAAATCCTATATCGCGCTCAACAGTAACTAAAACAATACAACGTTTTAAGGTGATATCAGACAGTTCACTCGAGTGAATATTCACGCAAGTGAATGCTTCATTATTCTTTCTTTCCATGTGTGAATGACAAAGAGAAGAACATTCATCTGTTCTTCTTCAAAAAAATGTCGTCGGGTGAACACCATTTTGTCGCTAATTTACCGACGCAAGGTGACGTGCGACTGCTACAGATCTCGAGACAAAATAGCCGAATCCGAGTGAACGTACTCTTTGTGTGCAGACGGTTCATTTTTCGTTCATTCTGACTGGGAGTGAACGATACCGAATGCTAAAATCCGACATCGTTGGATCGGTTCATTAATGAATTCATTCAGCACTCTTGTTGCATTTTATGTTCAGATGTATCATTTCGAGTGAAAGATGCCGAGTGAAAGATAAATATGAACGAAAAGTGAACCGTCTGATATCACCTTTAGGAGAATCACCTCAAACTTCCACCACAAATTTGGCACTAAACCATAGTATCAGTCGACGTTCTGTAGGAAAGATATTAAAAAGTGAAAAGTATCATTCGTATAAGGCACAGTTGGTTCAATAATTGTCAGACGATGATTTTGACCGACGGCTGGAATTTTGCAAACGGCTAATGGACATCTGTAATGTCGACGAAAATTTTGCTTCTAACATTGTTTTTTCCAATGAGGCAACTTTTTGTTTAAATGGAACAGTTAATCGCCATAACTCAAATATATAGGGTGTCCCATTTAAATTAAAGTTGATGGCATTTCCGGTTAAGCCGGAAGTATATTATTGACGAAAAAAATGTAGATGCATTTTGTTCCATTGCACTTACCTGCAAATTTTCATAAATATCCTTCTTTTCGTTTAAAAGGTATTTACTTGGTTCCATACTTTATCTTAACCCTGTATAATTAGATAAAATGTTCAATAAAATATCAACCTTGGTTTGGAAACATTGGTCTACCTTACTATTTTTTGATAATAACCGAATCTACAATATTAAGTGTAGCAATAAATTGTTAAAAACAAGTAATTAATAATAAAACTACAAATTTCCATTGTTGACCAATTTCAATTACGTTTTAATAGATTTCAACTAAGGTACTATATCCAGGACCCGCTTGGTACAGGTGCTTTTTATTTTCTTCTGCTGCTTGTTCATTTTTATCAAACACCACTTTGTTTCCCTAGATCCAATTTTAATCCAATCGGGTCCTGTTCTATCACAACTATGCGAATGTATTTGGCAACTTATGGCAGAGTGATTGAATAAATATTGTAACTGGGGTTTCAATATACGTGAAAAAAAATTCTTTGTGCTTTTCCCACAGAAAGTATTTACTGAGTGCTTCTAAATATACATATATACTTCTACAATATATTTATTTTTAAAATAATTATGGTATTGGAGACCTGTGAAATCATATTTCGCCTTTTTGTCTACCAAATATAATAAATCAAATAATACATTCGGTAACTCAGTAGCAAAGAATATTTTATTTTGAGTTAAGTACTTCCCTTATATTGCTCAAACACTTTTCAGGAAAAATATTTGTATCATCCTCTGTTGTTGCCGGTATGTAAATACTTTACAAACGGTAGTTTCGTTAAAAATTGTTTTCGATAATGGTATATCCTGGACTAAAAAAACATTCGTGAAATTTTGATATCGACTTGCTAGTTATTAATACTGATCAATATTGAATAGGAGCAGAAGCCAATTAAAAACATTATTTTTGAAATAAGAGTTTGCTTTTATTAACACTCGGTAAATACCTGTTTGTGAAAAGCTACAATAGTGCAAACTGATATTTTGTCCCTAGAGTTCCAGAACGTAATCAAATTTATTCAACCTTCATAAATAAATCTAAAGATATAGATTTACACGGGAATAACATTTCAGAAAACCGTAATATTCATAATATCTTTTAATTTAGTATTAGATGCTAAACGTATTTTAATTTCTCAATCAAATTGTGGAACAGAAAAATATTGAATAATAACAAGTATATTCCGTACACTGTATTCATTTGAAAAGGACCCACCCGTAATATTTCAGAAATGCGACTTATAAGAAATAAATCAACTCTGAACTTGAGGGGGACACTTTTTAGCACTAATGTCATAAATTTCAAATTCCCCCTTCCCTCTTAAATTTTGTCAAGTGTCGTTAGGTATTAAGTTATTCCTCATTTAAAAGGTCTGGTAAATCTATATTCGATAATTTTGTTTTGCCTTTCATACCAGCCTTCCATTGTTATTTAATCGTTGTTTAAAATTGGCTCTCTTCCATTTCCCCATCTTATGATGACAATTCAAAAAATCAAGAGGTGGGAAAAGACCGGTCAAGTGTGAGTCAAGGGTTCCGTACCATTATCTATGAAAACGTCAAAAAATCACGTTTGTTGTATGAGAGCCCCGCTTAAATATAAATTATTGTATTATGATTCAATTATTTATTTTTAAAGTGAATAATATAACCCAATATTCCGTGAATATTTCAAGCGTCTACCTGTTGCCATTATTAATATCCAGCAAAAAAAATTACGTTTGTTGTATGGGAGCCCCCCTTAAATTTTTCTTTAATGTCATTTTAATTATTCATTTTTAGAGCCAATATTACTAAATATTCTGTGAAAATTTCAAGCGTCTACCTATTGCCGTTATCAATATCGAGCAAAAACGAGCAAAAAAATCACGTTTGGTGCATGGAAGCCCCCTTAAATATTAATTTCATTATATTTTCAATATTTGTTGTTATAGCGGTAACCGAAATACATCATATGAAAGTTTCAACTGTCTAGCTATTGTGGTTCATGAGATAGAGCGTAGTGACAGACGGACGGACAACTAAGTCTTAGTAATAGCACTTTTTGGTACCGAACGATTTCAAATAGTCTAACAGGAATTTCAAAATAGACTTTAATATTGTCTGTATGTTAACGGGTTTACTTTGAATACGTAATTAAATAACAGCTATTGTAAATTTCTTATTCTTTAAACCGTCTTTCTGTCATAGTAAAATACGGGGGCATACGAGAAGTTGAAAGAGAGCCAATTATAAACAACGATTAAATGACAATGGAAGGCTGGTATCAAAGGCAAAACAAAATTATTGGATATAGATTCACCAGACCTTTTAAATGAAGTATGACTTGATATCTAACGCCATTTGAAAAAATTTCAGAGATATTTCCAGTAGTGAGGGGATTAATCTGCAGTTTATAACGTTAGCGTCCCCCTGAAGTTGAATTTGATGTATTTCAGCCTTTCGTCCTAATATGCCGCGTTTCTGAAATATTATGGGTGATTTCTTTTCAAATGAATACAGTGTTACAATGTAAACTATGAGAATATACATTTTAAAATAAATGTCGAAAGTTGAAGATTTTGCCATTCAAGTTCATGTTTGGAAGACAGTGACTTGATACCAAAAATTGTCACCCAGCAGTATCTTTGATTGTCTAGTTAGTTAATTATGTATTAACATTAGTTTTTATTCCGTAAGGAAGGCTCGTATTACAAAACTTCACTTGAACTTCTAGCAACATTTTGACCTCATCTACTCGCTTCAAAATTTTTGTTGAGTATCATGTTTTGAGACACCCTGTATATACTGAAATTATCAAACCCCCACATTAATATAAAAGAGTATGTATCAGAATAGACACCTTGCAGCTGTAAAGGAGCTGTAAATTCTGCACGTAGCGTATACCTATTCCTTCAACACCGATCACGTCTGCTGTTCCGTGACGTAACGCCAATCAAAACCATAGAGATACTACAGATAGAGGCAACAAGCAATAGGGCACTGTGTAAGTAGGAATGTCTACCTTAACTCCGCTGAGAGAGAAAGAGACAGACGATCAGAGGTTTATCTGTCTTTATCTGTGTATATATACCTTACACGCTATAAGAGAAAGGCTGCCTAAACCTGCCTAAAATTTGACATTCGATACTGTATGATAAAAGGCATTTAAAATGCTATAAAATTAAACCAATTCTCTTACTAATGCCAGATGTTTATTCTACCGATTAACACAGATAGACGCATCCTCAGATGGCATATTCAAAAATAAAGATCTTTAACTTTCTTTTCTATATTAAACTGTATCAAAAAATGTTAATTTTTTTTAATAAGTGTGGTTTTCGAGAAATTATTTTCGTTATACCAATTTAAAAGTGATTATAAACACTACGTCATTAAAATGAGTATTAACAGTTGAGTACCTATGTGTATCGGAACCAATTATTATCAACGAACATTAACAAAATGTTTGTTGTTATTATCAAGCTGCACAAGTTATTTTAACCAGTCAATATCTTGTGTAAAAATGGCTATGCAGGGACCAAACGTTTAGTTTTTTTAAAACATATAAAGGCGATTTGACTAGTAAAATACGCTTTTTGCAACGCGGCCTCAGATATCTTGAGCATAAAAACGGAATTAAGTTTTAGTCAGCCGTTTTTGAATGTTTTGAAAATTAGCTAAATGTGATAATTATGAAAATGTATGACCTACACTATTTTATACACTGATATATGATTTTTTTATTTTAGGTAGTGATATGGAATTTAATATTTGCAGTAAAGGTAGATTACAATAGCGCAGATGCTTAACAATAATAATTTACAATATTGCTTATTTTTACATCACTATAGGAGCGTAACGACACTTCAACAACAGTGGCGTAGCTGTGTAATATTTCTATACTCGATGATCTATTCTAAACGGGACCATAGAGGAGGTACCTATATACCGGTCGACCACGGTTACAATTGCAAACTTGTTAAACGTATACAAGGTGTGTCAAATAACACTCCTTTTTATTATTAAAGAAGACGTAAAAAAAATTCCTTAGTTTTTGACGAACGTGTCTTAATATTGAGGCTAAAGTGGAAAATTTGACATGTAGATGCGCAATACAATTGGTTACACCTTGTATAAGTAGTGAAAATTTTAAATTATAGTCGAGGTCCTACTATAACAAAAATAATAATCTAACTTGAAAAAATATTTATTAACTTGTCGTTCAATAGTTTTAAACTCTTCTCTCAATGAGATATGGATTTGAAGTGGACATACCTACATGCTAAAATTTGGAAAATTATTTAAAATACCCAACAACAGATATAGTTTCAATCCAACCGGTTTAAGATTATGTAATGTTAAATATTATGTCATACTCCAATGAAATAAAAAATTATAGGAAGGTCAAAAACATTAGCTCGATTATCGAGTGATTTATTGTGAAAGCTACATGCGCTGAATGTGGTTAGAAGTCACTAAGGTCAGTAATATTGTGTGGTATTTGATATCCACCTAACCTAATCCACTTACAAACCTGTCATTTTTAATGGTTAGAAGTACCAATATACCTACATAGTGAAATTCGATCGTGATTGAATGACACATCCGATCCAAAAATACAACCTGTGCAAATCTGAAAACCATTTCTTAGGGTCCGTGTACAGAATTTTTCAAAACCGTCAAAAGCAAAAAACCCCGATGCCTTTCTCCCTCCGTCCCGTAGCTAGTATCGGTCGGCACTTGTTTAAGGGAACTTCCCTTCAGTTTGCGTGTCCCAAATAAAATTGTATCTAGCTTTAGTCTAGGTTTAGTCTAGATACACATTTAAGGAATTTTATAGGATTCATGAAGTAAATTAGGATCTTGCTGAGTTGGATTCTGGAGGAACAAAATGACGCGTAATGGAGTTTCGTGGAAGGTAATACATTTTTCAACGTGCAAAATGTCTATCATAGTTTGAAGGTATAGTTGTATGGTTGCTTTCGAAATGGAATGTAGTTTTGTTTCTTTCGAAAAAAACTTGATGGGAACGAGATTGAATGGAGACGAGAAGTCAAGTATCTAGGTTTAACTCTAGACAGTAAACTCCTGTGGAACAAACACGAAAAGGAGATTACATACAAGGCAAAAATGGTTCTAATGGTGTGCAGGAATCTGGCAGGAAGAAACTGGGGTTGTAACCCAAAAATCCTAAGCTGGATGTACACTGCCATAGTGAGACCAATCATCACTTATAGAGCCATTGCGTGGAGTAGTAGAACTAGCCTATTGACGACGAGAGAAAACCTCTCTAGCCTGTATATGCATTACAGGAGCAATGAGAACATGCCCAACGGCAGCCATGGAAGTGATTCTCAACCTCACCCCTCTACATATGGTGGTGGAAAGTGTTGCAGAAAGAACAAGATACAGACTAAGTAGAGAGGGAATCATTAAAAAAAACCACCCCCTCACTTCTTAGAAATCAGACAACCTGGGACATGCCACAAAACGGTATGATGAAAAAGTATAACTTTTCAAAGAAATTCGTTACGGAAATGAGCAATAAGAAGGAATGGGATCCAAATACCATTACCAGACTTGGAAAGAATGCCATTCAATGGTACACGAACGGCTCGAAAGCAATAGAAGGAACTGGGATAGGAGTGTTCGGGCCAGGAACCAAACACTCTGAAAGCTTGGGAAAAACCCCAAGTATCTTTCAAGCGGAAATCCACGCCATAAGAAAGTGCGCCCAGTTCAATATTGATAAAGGATACAGAAGACAAAGGATTATCATAATGTCGGATAGTTAAGCAGCCATTAAGGCACTGAGCTCTTGTGTAATCAGTTCCAAAATGGTGTGGGAATGCCTAGACAAACTCAATGAACTAGGCGAGAACAACATAGTCACCTTATTATGGATTCCAGGACACACTGGAATAGAAGGAAATGAAATAGCAGATGAACTAGCAAAGAGGGGGACTGAAATACCTTTCTGGGGGCCTGAACCCTTTTGCGGAATCAGCCCCAATGTAATATTGGAAGAAATAAGTAAAGCCGAGAAAAAGAGAAGATCTGACCATTGGAAAGATCTAGTAGGGCTTATACAATCAAAGACTCTTCTGGGTGACTACAACCTGCTGAGATCAAAAAATGCATAAGTCAAAGTAAAACTGCGCTAAGAGTTTTAACAGGGATACTAACGGGACATTGTCGCCTGAATGGACACCTGAAAAAGCTCAAAATAGTGGAGGAAGAAGAATGCAGATTTTGTGGAATGAAAGAAGAAATCTCCATCCACATACTTTCCAACTGCACAGCATTTCAGAATCGTAGAGCACAGCACCTAGGAGATTACTGGATAGAAGAGGAACATTTGCCCAAGTTGAAGCCTGCAGACATCCTAAAATTCCTCCGGGAAATAGGACTAAAGGAACTACTAGTTTCTGAGACTCTCCTCAGAAAATAAGTAGAAGTAAGGGGGCACAATAGATCTCTTAGGTCTCAGTGAATGTCACCCCAAAATACACACATACATACATTCTTTCGAAATGTTTTTAAATCGAAAAGTTCTCTCGATACTCTGGCTGCTACCAAGTTAAGGTTTGCTGATAGTGGATGCTAGGTGTGGTTGCTGTAAGGACAGACAAGAAAGTTGAGGTCAAAGAGGAATTACATAAGTACTCCCAGTATAAAGCTTTTGAATAAAGAATACCAAGTTTGAACTTACCACTTGGGGACGATCAATATTCCCACTGCGTTATCTCTTTTTATCGTCTGTAGCATATTCAATATAAGGAAAAATGGGGAAAAGACATAAAGGACTAATGCTTTGGGATCTCTCAGTCATGAAGAATATGTTTTACATTTAAATAAGAACGGTTCTATCGCCAATCGAAAACAAACCTATTATGTTTAAGATTAACCAACATAGTTCAAGAAGCTCAAGAAGGCAAGTGAAGACCGTTGACCGAAACCAGCTACGGAATGGAGAAAGAAAGGAATCGGGAGTTCAGGACCGTATATTATTTTTAACTGTATAGTATGTAGGTACTTTTTCCAATAAAACATTAATTAAACGTTAATTGCACAAAACTAACTTTCAGATATTACTTTTATAACACGGCAATGGAAAATGCAAGAAAATTCAGATTATATCTATTATATGGGAAACAATACCAGCGTGGTTCAAACAGAACTGGCTGGTATCTCAATTGCCACAAAAGAACTAACCAGAAGAGGAATTTCTGGCAAAACCATAATAATCTGCACTGATAGTAGACAAGCCCTATTAGCCTTGAACAGACAACGTGTTATATCGAGGCTAGTAATAGAGTGCCACCAAGATTTAGCTGACGTCTCGGCAGATAACAACATTATCCTGAGGTGGGTTAAAGGGCACGACAGGAGTAAAGGAAATCGCATTGCTGATTCTTTAGCCAGGGAAGCCGCTGGACTGAAAATTCTAGGACCCAGTGACACCTACGGCCTAACGACTTCGACAATTGCGGAACTAGCCGAACGTTACACCCATGCTCAATCCCTTAAGAGATGGGATGGAATCAAAGGATGCAGTTTTGCCAGGATCACCCTGGGCGACCCTCGGAAGCTGGCGCCGAAGAAATATTTGGCGATGACCAGGAAAAACCTACGTTTAACAGTAGGATTTCTGACTGGTCACTGTTAACTAAGTAAACACCTCCATACTATGGGGCTAGTGGACACACCTCTATGCAGGATGTGTGAACAGGAAGATGAAACTGTCAGGCATGTCTTATGCGAGTGTCCGGAGTTATCGTCAATAAGAGAGTGTGTGTTCGGTGAGTCTTGGCCTACACCTGCCGATATAAAGGAGATGTCTCCCAGTGACCTGTCTACCTTCCTGAGAAGGACAGGATGGACAATGACCTAGGAGGACAACTCCTCGGGAGGATGTACAATGGGTCACATGTGGCCTAAGTGCTGTGAGCCTACACACTCACCCTCCCTACTCTACAGATACAGATACAGAGATCTATTATATATAATCGAGTATATAATATATTATATGAAGCTGTTTAAAAAAAAAGGCACTGTGTTAATAGAAAGAATATCTAAAATGGAAGCAAAAAAATATAGTGTATGTTTTGACACTTCCTAAACATATATTTCAGTATTTTATCGATATAGTGATTGATTAGTGTGATAAAGCTCAGTAGGTCTGTTATCATGAAAGGTACAAAAAAAAGTTAATTCCACATTTCCACATTAGGAGCTGTATTAAACATTCGACGACAATATGGCAAAAAACCAATAAACTTCAATGTATTAACCCAAATCTACTAACAAAAGGAAAAATGTTACAAAGACGACGGATTCAAGTGATACAGCACCGCATGAGAATGGGGCACACCAAGTTAACCCATGAGTACCTATTAAAGAAAGAGCAACAAAAACTGTGCTTCGCCTTCGATACTCCTTTGACAGTAGAACATATTATTGTCAATCGCCACTCTACCAACGGGTACCACTAGAAAGTGAACTTCCTCATCCATTACTACATTATGTGTCATTTTATCGTATTTTATGATATAGTAATAGTGTACTTCTGATTTTGCTTGAGTTTGTGAACTAAATTGTATAGTTTTATACTTTAATAAACTATTAACTAAATTGACTAATATGTACAAATTAATATAGTGCTTGTAAACTTAGAATGAGACTACTTACATTGTCCCGCCGCCAATAACCTTTCATGGCTGACGCTGTTTTTTTAATGAAAAAAATTGTAAGCAGCTTTAAGCTTCATATTTCAAAATTTGTGACAATGTTGCAGGGTGCTCCATAACTCGCAGCCATATGAAAGTTATATATGGTTTTTTCAATGGAATACTCTATAATATAGGGTGTGCAATATAGGGCCTATATTTTACTGTAAAACTTAAATTCGCTCCACTTCCCCACTGCAACAATATAAGATTGTAATCAGATATATATATCGTATTTGAAAAAATATTGCAATTTTCCGCCAAAATCATATCGTTGTAATGGGGAAGTGGAGTGGATTCCAGTTATACAGTAAAATAATATATGGTATTCCATTTAAAATCCCATAACTTTGATCTGGCACTATGCATAACTTTTATTAGTATTTTTTATAATAAGAGACTTACTGAACTTTATCACACTAATCAATCCCCCTGTTTGTAAACATGTATTAAATTATTCTTTAATCATAACTCTTGTTACAACTGAAAATCTTAAATCATCGCAAAAATAAATCAAGCCATGTTTTTTTTCAAGCCATACTTTGAAGTTACTTACTTTTCGCAGCTACTTCCACTGTGTCCAAACAGAAAGAATATGAGTGTCTCGAGCAGATTTCCTGTTTCTACGCACACATAGCAAATGATATGATAAATTTAATATTTCTTCTTTTGTTCGAACCGTCCTGAACGAATTTGCAGAAATACTGATCGCTTTTTTGCAATACCGCGTAAAAACATACCACTACGGATGTACACTTCACGTGAAAGTGAATGAAAAAGGGAACTTGTTTGTTAAAATTTAGATTTTTTTATCAATATGTGCCAGTACAAAAAATATGAGATTTATTCAATTTGCACTGTCTCTAGTCAGTGCTTCAATAATAATTTTAAATAATCCAACTCAGAAATACCAAATCAATTTGATTCGGTAACAATGTTAGCAACAATGGCAACAATTGTACAAATTGCCCTTCGAATTGTTTTATAATGCAGCGTGTCGTGCAGTTTTTGTGTAGTTTTGAAAATTGGGGATTTTGTAGATTTTGACGTGCTCTTTACGAATTTCTACTTTGCCTCCTCATATCTTTCCCGTTCGTAAGGCCACATTGAAAAAAACAACGCCTAAAAACAGTCTTCTCTGTCTCATTTTACGATCGAAATAGTCATGTAATATACTAAACTAGAGAAAGGCTATTCCATTGTAAGTAGCGTTAAGTTTTCCACAGTAATTTACAAACGAATGTGCATTCACACCAACATTTTTCGAATATTGTCGGAAACATCTGCCAATATAGCTCAAGTGTTTTGCCTGAAACATCACTTTACGTCTGTCGTTCTACAATGAACTCCAAAAAAACAGATTTAAACAAGGGTGTCGAGATATTCTACAATCCAAATACTGATCATTGCTACGTGTACGTACGTGTACGGTTAAAGTGGCGTGAAAAATATCATTAAAAAATTATAGGTATGCTTACATCGATTCCACTCACAAAAATAGTAGCCCGACCACATTCGTTCCGACTCTATCACCAGTTTCAGCAGTGGTATCGAGTTGAACAGGATACATATGGAAACTATAGGAAACTATGAAGTTTACTAACTAGAAAAAGAGGTAGTATAATAAAACATATTTTGCGTTACGAGGGATTAGCGTGGAATGAAATTATAAGAAAACTATCTGAAAAACTGTTTCAAAACACAGGATGGCCGGTATTGAATAAAAAACTATTTTCTTCAAAGATCGTGCTCCACTTCAATAGAAATACTCACAAAAATGTATGTATGCCTACTTCTATTACTTGCAAGTTACATTTTTTTCATCTTTACTGTATCAATAGTATACAAAGATCTCAATAAGAAATTGGAAAGAAAATTTATGAGTTTCAATACAAAAAAACGTAATTTTGATTTGTTTGTGCTCAGAGATTATCGTTCTAGTATTAGATTACTTGAGAATGTTTTTGGTAAATATTCCTAAGATATTTTTAAATGTGGCCTAGAAATACATTATATTTGGATTTTTTTCTCAAATTTTCGTTATTTTAATTTTGATCGGATATTTCAAAGCATGTTACGTTAGCATCGCTTATACTTACATATTTTCTGAAATTTGGGATCATCATTAACCCGAGTTTTCATGATTGTTTATCGACATTTATGTATTTTTAATACAGCACTTGTAAGCATTTAGCGACTTGTCCAAATGGCTTGTGAATCACTGACCAAAAACCTAATATGACATATTTTCATTTCAACAATTTGAGCAATAAAATAAACAGAGTTTTCATTTAAAATAGCATCTCCATTTATTGGGCACATTCATAGTGTATAAGCGATCAGCATTCGAAATTTCGTTCAACATTTAGAGAATATCATTTTGAATTAACAGTACATAATGTTAAAAATAATCTTTGGCTTAGCCAAAAAAGTCCATCGTGTAACAAATAACCCTGTATTAATAAAGAAATCAAGATCTTTTTCTGATGATACAATACTTGACAAATTTGTCTAAACGATAACAATACCCATAACAGTTTCATCCATTTTTAAACATATTTTCTATATGTACACACACGCACAAACAAATATACAAAGTTCAAGCCGTTCTTCAATCTTCACCTACATACCAATGGAGTTCACGTTCATTTACGAAGAAAAGTTGTAAGAATTCGAGTGAAATGAACACTTTTTTATCACTATTGGTCGATAACGTTCGACTCCGTATGATCTGAAGCTATTGTGAGATCTTCTGCGACGTTTTCTGATTGTTCCTGTTCTAGATCATCGTATTCGGAGAGCATCTCACGTTTTATCACGTGTTGCATCTCTTGATCTCGATCGCGTTCATGCTCACGATCAGTTCTCATGTGATGATCTTGGGCCAGTTCTTGCTTGACGTGGATACCACCATTCATGGGCGACCTAAGAAGAAATGCCCGAGTAAAAAAGATCTTTAAATTACCATTATCTACGTGACGTCTAGGAAATTAACCTCGTCACGAAAAGAGGTGTTGCAGATTAGGGCACATGAAAAGGGATAAAATGACTGGTGTGGACAGTAATACCAACGAACATTAACAAGACAAGAAGGGTCACTCTCCGTCGGAACTTTCATGTCCAGCTTACACAAGCGCGCCGACGATTTCGACAAATTCCTGGAGCCGTACACGTGCTAGTGCTACGAGGTTGACGCAAACCGCTAGCGATTAAAACGAATAAACGTTCACTTACCAGGGTGATTTAAAAACATCTAGCAATAATTGTTATTGGAACCTATTCCGCTTAGTGGGAATTAAAATAAAAAAGGGAATATCGTCAGGATATTTAATTGGTGAATCTAAACATAATTATAAAAAAAAACTGGTAGCAAAAATGGAGGGAAAAATGAAAGTTACATCAAAAAGTAATAATGTAGTAAGCTACAGATGAGATTGGTAGGTATGAAAATTAACAATAAAATGTTTGCAAATGCCAACTTAAATAGGTATTCTAATATAAAATGCATACAGGTCATTACAGGTTGTTTCAAATCCGAGGCCATCAAAGAGTACCAACTAACCTAACAGTAAAATACGGGTACTGGGAAAAATAATTATCGCGATTCGAAAATTGTGAGAATCGATACAAGAACCATCCAAAACCAAAGGCTTAACCAAATGAGTTGAAATCTATGAATAGGTTTAAAAGATATTTATGAGGAAACTGTTTACAAGGATGTGTAAACAGTAAATTTTCATATAATTTTCTAAGGGTCGCTCCAACGTTTTCGTGACAACTATATATATATATATATATATATATATATATATATATATATATATATTAGCCTTTACATTTCCGTAGAAATGATTAGCGCTCCATCTTGAAGCTCTTAGATTCCTTTATTGCGGTGAATCACTCCGCCTTGTTTTCTGAGATCTTTTCTTCTTCATAGTTTTCTGTTTTTTCTTGCCTTGTCTACAATTTCTCTCCACTTTTTTCTGTCCTGGCACAGTTTATTCCAGTTTCTAATATCAAGAGTTCTAATGTCTTCGATTATTTGATTCCCCCATTTTTCTTTTGGCCTTCCCCTTGGTCTTGTTGTTTGTGGTGTCCATGTAGTGATTTTTCTTATTAGCTCCTCTGGTTGTCTGCGGTGAATGTGTCCCCACCACCGTAGTCTTTGGGCTTTAATCACATTAACGATATCTTCTCCTTCTAGAATATCTTCAATCTCATTATTGTATAGGCTCCTGTACTGATCGTTGTCTATTTTTTTGGGGCCGTTGATTCTTCGTATGATTTTCCTTTCGAATATTTTTAGTTTTTCTATGTCCTTGGCTGTAAGGCACATGGCTTCCGCTGCATATGTGACAACTAATTTTATTAAAATTTTCAACAAAGATTATTTCTAGTTGTTTAACATATTCTACAATATTACTAAGAGGTACATTCAGACCTCCATAGTTTTTAGAAGTCGAATATGCTTTATGCTCTAAAAATACAGCCGCTTCATTTGGTAATGTATTTTCGTCATTATACTATGTGCAAGCACTACAAGAGTGTTGTAGCAAACATTTCCTTAATAGATAGCCAGAAATGTAAACTATAGCATTGCCATCCGTACTTGAAAGATTTCTATAGTCGCATGTGAAAACTTTTAAAGAGCTATTATTTGTCAATATAGGTACATCGATATTTTTATATTCTTCTAGCATATCAAGAGTTACATTGAGCACAACTGTATTAATATCTTCAATACAATTGGCACCTTCAACCTCATTAAAATATTTTAGAGAAAATAATTCCTTGAATGCACTACAAAATTGAATTTGGGTTGGATTTCTCGAGTTTCCGCAACAATTTCTTACTAGACCAAAAAATTTTTAAATGCAATCCTGATTAAGGTTCCTTGTTAAAAGAAATGAATAATTCCTGCATTTTAGGTTCCCCATAAAGACAGAGCAGAGGTAATAGTAATTTTCCAGCCATTTATAAAGTACATTGTATTGTTCATACATTTTCCACGTATGTTGCCTTTCCATCATTCTGTTTGCAGAACCAAACACAAAGCACTAAGTACGTAAATGTTTATTTTATTTCTAAAGGAAAATTTACTCATTCAAAAAGATGACTGGTATATTTCTTTATATATCCCTACGACGGACAACCTGTTTATTCATATCGCGCGTAGGAGACTTACGGTGCTGTATACACAGTAGCATCTGATATTCGAGCGAGATAGGCATAATGAGGGGAGGAGCTTAGAGTGATCCTTCTTGTCTTGTTAATGTTCGTTGGTAATACTCACAGAGAAGCAAAGAAACTTTCTTTGAATGTCCAATTATATAGATTATGTAGTAGTTCTAGTTCTAGTGAAATTTACAAACATTATTAATAACATTTGTAATGTCATTCCGATGTAATATTAACAAGTTTTAATTTTCAGTAAGAAAAATGTAGAGAGACAAGGAGCATTAATAAAGTACATAGTAAAAGTTAAGCTAAGGAAAGTTAGATATATCCAAATGTCTATACTCTATAAATCGATTTCTTACCTGATTAAATGGTCATGGGGAGGTGATTCTGACCTGTCTCTCGTTCGACTGACAAGCAAGGCGGAATTTGTCAAAAAAGACAGATTATTCTCTTCCATTAGGGAGGCCTGTATAAACTATTTTCGAATTAGTTGAAGCAGTGTGCTAGAAAATACATAAAATACTTACCTGAACATTTGACGCCAAATGATCACCATAAATGGTTGGACTGTGATTCATCGTAGGACTCTTCGAAGTAGCACCCCTAGACATACAATATTCTAATAAATAAACTTACTCTGATGATATTAAGATTTTTTTAACATTTAGAGGTTATAAAACACCAATATTAACAAGAAAGCAGAAACATTGTAAAAAGAGGTGAGAAGGATAACGTACCCAATTTTGTTAACGATTCCCAAACGTTATGGACACTGAGAGAGCAAGAATGTTAAAAGTTTACGGAAAATAAAAAATGCCATATTTTCGTATCATTTCCACAAAGGGTCAGAAATTAAAAATTATCAATTATTTGGCTTGTTATTCGGTTTATACCTGTTTTTTTTTAGAGGTACTACGTCTGGCTATAATGTATAAGGCTCAAGCCCACCCACTAGAAGTCACAGGAAATTCAAATTTAAAACAATCAATTGAATAATATCGACAATATTGTAGGCCTTTATGGGTTAATAAGTTATTGGCACATGATACGAAAAGGCAATTAGAATTTTGTATACTACTGTGTAATAAAGTCAAACTAATATAATAAAAATACTAAATATTATGTGAGCCAAATGTTCCTGTATGTCTACTAAATACCTGGTAAGGTTTTTTCTTTCTAGAAGCAAGGTGACTGACTGGCCGAGTGGTAAGTGGACCAATTACGTAAACAATAAATAAATGGAGATAAAGAGAAATGATATGAAAATACAGGAACGTCTAAAGTGAAGTTATGCAGTAAAAAAAAACATGCGAGATTAAAAGTTTGAAAAAGTTAGTAAATACGTTAAAAAATATGGTATAGTCGAATGATAGTTATAAATGTGCAATACCTAATTACCAAAATGACAATTTAAACATGTTAGTTTAAATGTCGGAAAAGTAACGAAATACAGACGTACATCTAATGAAGTATTATTCAAAATCTATTGAGCATATTTTTTTTTTCTTTCTTTCCAATAGTTTTTAATGAAAAATTATTATCAAATATTGATATTTATGCTGCTTGTGTCAAGAAGTACATAGAGTATTGGAATGCAATATTCCTTTAACAACCAGATGTTTATCGAATGTCACAGAGCACAACTCTGTGATATCCGATAAACATCTGGTTGTTAAAGGATTATTGCATTCCATTGCTCTATGTACTTTTTGAAACAAACTATGGTACTAGTAAATGTATTTCATTATGCAAAAAACATTTAGCATATTTATTTTTGGAAAGTAAAGCATTAAAAATGTCTCCTATCATATCCACTATACCACTGTAATATTAAGTATTTATACATTTAAATCTATATAACTACTATTAATAATAATTTTACCTGACGATGTACCTTTAAACCTTAAGATGAAGTGCATGGAGACGAGTATCACATTCATTCAAAAGCATGCTTATCAATATATGTATCATTTTTTTATCAAGTTATGGTTGAAAAATATTAGGATTTTGTTTACTTCAAATTCAACTGTTTCACATCTTCCTGACCTGTTGTTTACAAAGATCTGCCCCTTCCGATTATTTTCTGGGGGAGTATAAACTATGAATACACCCAAATCCAATAAATTCATATGCTGAATAATTCACCGAGCTTCAACAATTTTTCACAAACATATCACACAGAATGGCAATTTTGAAGCTTTTCATTCATAAGATGCCTGTATTGTGTTACTAATCTTTAAATCAATAATCCCTTTCATCTATTTTTAAAGCAAAACTTGGAATTTTGTGAAGGGGTTCTTAGTCTAGTTATATGACATTAACATAACTGAAATATAAAACAAAAGTGATCCATCCATTTTTGCGTAATTGGAAATATGCAATAATAGCATAGTTCAAATTTATTTCCAACACGAGACTTGAAATTTTGAAAATAATAAAAAAACAACATGCACGCGTTCCCTCATCAAGTAACTCAATCTGGAGCTCAGAGACCCAATAAAGAGAATAAAAATACGTCCAACAAAAATTGATTGAAAAAATGATACATATACGTAGTAATGCGCTAAACCAAACATTCCGTAAGCCGGGCACTCTATGTTTGTTTTTTCTATGATCTAATATTGCCTGAACACAGCCGCTTGCCTATGTTTTTCAAGCATGAGGGATTTTCATAAGCGTCGACTTCCAACGAGAGAGGGTCTTGGAATAATATAAATTTTTTCTTGTAGATATTTACTAATAGTCCAAATGTGTTCTTATCTTTTTATGCCTGCAAAATTATTCTGGTGAACTCACTTATGTGAGATATTTACACAAACTTCGTTGAAAAACATTATTTTAATGGTAAAAGTTGGTTTATAAGGCGGAATTATAAACTTTACGTTCGCGTTCAGTTCGCAGTTGGCGTCGTTCGCGTCGTTTCCATTCTGCAGTTCAGTTCAGTTGGTAAATTTTTGCGTTTATAAATCTCACAACTTTCAGTTGGCCGCTAGGGATTTGATTGGTTGAAAATTATTTTGACAATTTTGATAGATCTCAGCTGATTTTATTTATATTTTGTTTTGTAAAAATAAAGATGGATTAAAATATTTATTTGATTTCAAGTGTATTTGGGCTGCGACATATTCATTATATGCTGCTTTTAAGAAAAAAAACAGAAAAAGATGAGTACATTAAACAGCTGACAATGACGTTTCTCACGTGGTGCAAAACTTTCGTTTTGATTGGTTTACCTGAACTGCCAACTGCGAACTTAAATCTTGGCCATCTCGAACGCGGACGCAACGTGACGGGCGTAATGGAAACTGCGAACTGAACGCGGACTGAGTTTATAAACGTAATTGTGTAATCCCTTTAGTTTAACTTCAACTGAACTGAACCGCCAACTGCCAACGACGAACTGAACGCGAACGTAAAGTTTATAATTCCCACTTTATTGTTTGCATGCGAATTTTAAAAAATTAAATATTGATTTACTTATAAAAAAACGTAATTGTAATTGTAATTGGATACATTTTATCTTGAATGTGGTGATTCGAATTTACTTTTTTCAATATTATATCAAATCAAAAGAATAAAAATGAAACATTGACAAGATAATGAGGAATAATATGAATATGAGGCATTATTTTTGACTGGATAAGGGTTCATAATAATAAACTATAGTTGCGTCAGACTGTACTTACGAATATGTAAAGTTCCAAAAAAAAGGGAGAAGACAAACATCTTGAAACCCCTCAGGAGTTCGAGGTTGATATAAAAGTATTGTTACATCTTGCCTATCCCCCAGATTCTCTAGGGCAAATCGGCAGACAGGCATTCATTGATGGACTACATGATATGGAAATGCAACAAGCTCTACGGCTACAACATTACAAAACTTTGAATGAAACTCTGATTGCAGCTCAGGAATATGATGGCAAAAATTTCAGGTCCGACGTAACATTATAAACATCTATTGCGCTTATAGGCAAATAGAGTAGTGTACTAATAGTACTAATATTAAATATGCTTTATTTTGAAGTAAAGGTTTTAGTAGGATCAGTTGTCATATACTCATATCAATATTTTCTACTTCCTGATTAGAAGGCTTTTGGTAAATATATTCAGTTATATACAGTGTAGGTAGGTAATTGAATCGTCGTGCTAGATAAATGCAAATATTTGAGGAGACCCTCAAAAGCATAGTTTTGAAGAATGAGAACATTGGTACGTGAGTAAATAATAATGTATGAAAAAAGTATTTGATTTTTTAAGAAAATAGCCAAATATTGTTGTGGCTTATGTAAATTTGCTAATTGGCTTGTTACAAATTCAGTATGAGCTAGTTATAATTAGGATTTAATTATATTGAGTGTTTAATTCATGAAAACAATTACAATAAACATAGCTGAGACTGTTTTAATACGTTTTAGGTTTTCAGAAAAGGGAATAGTGGAGCAAATTGTCTTTAATTCAAATTATTAACACAAGAATTCGGAAATCGGTTCCTAGCCAGATCCTATTTTTGTTAGTATGTTAATTATTTAATATTTGAAAAATTTTACTGGCAGTTGTGAGAAAAGTCCAATTTTTTTTGACACAAAATAGCAAACGTATTAAAAATGAATATAAGACTGTCTCAGAAAGTTCAGTATAAATATAATTTGAAATTTTGCAGATACCCTGTATAGTACAAAGTATTTTTGAAATGTAGCCATTATTAAACTACATATTTTTTATTTGAAACATCCTAAGATAACATCTGCCAATTAGATGTAAAAAATCCAATCGTACCTATACGGTGGACCGCCCATTATGTTTCAACAGTTTAATTTTTTCAATACCAATTAATAAATGAAAGTTAAATTGGTTTTTGACAAATTTAGTGATTTTTTTACAATATAAATTTAATTTATGTTTAAGTATCTAAATTTTAACGACTACGGATCTGTTACTGTTTACTGTACAATGGGGTATTTACGAACTTTTATTACAAAATTCTTAAGGTCAGTCAACGAAATATTGTGTTACTCTCTTTGAGACACACTGTGTGAATCAAATACTACTATTTATTGTCTGTTCTAAAAATAAACAAAAACCTATTTCTAATTCTAATGAAATTAGACATAAACCATTTTAAAATATGTTGATTGTATACTTAGAGAGATTTCAAGTACCCTAGCAATAAAAAAGTCGACACCTATGAATATATGGTTAGGACTATGAGGACATGTGTCATGTGCCTACATTTAAGCAATTTTCTGGATATTCTGTTTATTTTTCCGACAGGTAATATTTTTTTTTTTCGGATACACTACACCGGTTGCATTTTTCTACCGATGACAATGTAAATCGATCAATTATCCGCTAGAACTAATTGCTAAGTGTTATGTTGCTTTCGCAAATAAAAACTATCGAATCATTTTCAATTTCTATCAGATTTTTGAATCACCGATTTTATAAGAAGAAATTAAACGAATGATTCTGCATACATGCATAGGTCGAAAAAATTATCAACAAAAAAATATTAATGAAATTTTTATTTACCACAGGGGACGCTGTGAAAGTTTTTATTTTTAATGTTTCCGTCCTTATTGAAATTCTTTAGTAGATTCAGTTGAATTCTACGATTAAGTATTGCCCATTCGTAGCTTTCAGCCATTGCGCTCAGATGATATGACGGTTTATATAGCAATTTCATGGAATTCTCTATACCAGTGGATCTTTAGATTAACGATTCATAATTGGTCTATATGATTGAAATGTTATAATCCAAATTATACGTCAGGGGTTGGAAATTCATTTGCCATTTAAGTGTAAAATATAAAATGCTTGTACAAAATCTGATAGAAACTGAATATTGTTAAATATTTAAGTCGATCTTAATCGTGGGATATATCTTTTATATTAAATATGACGTTTTTAATTATCAAGTTGGAAAAAATTGAAAGATAATGTTTTTAAAACAGTTTACTTTATAATTAAACACACCTAACTGAAAGCAAAATTGTTTTTGGGTACAAATAATTTTAAATGTGAACGATATCAGTACCTTTTAAGTCAAAAAATATTTGTATAATATGTAACGCGCAATACCATTTTTAAAATTAAAGAAGGATTTATTTCAAAGTTGCAACCTTGCAGTATAATATCTTCGAAACTAGGAAAAACTAAGATTATTTCCCATTATTTTCTTTTAGCAAATACCAACTTATGGTGTAAAGCATTGTTATGATTTTACGATATATTGTTGGTATGCGTATTTAATGAACAATATCCAAAATATAGACCGATCATACAAAAAA